>JBBPBX010068264.1:0-19178 GCA_038048925.1 Garcialebias charrua
CAACAATTATTGACATTTCTTTAATTATTCTACACTTTATTTCATTTTTGACAAATAGAGCTACTCCACCACCTTTTTTATTGTTTCTGTTTAAATGATATAATTCATATCCTTCGATGTGAACATTATTTTTGTTTTCATCATTAAGCCATGTCTCTGACAGTGCTATTAATGTAAAAGTTCTGTTTAACTGTTTTAAATAATCTGTTATTTTGGATATATTTGCATTTATACTTCTACTATTGATGTGAATAATAGAGAGATCTCCATTTGTTATATTGATGTTATTAAACTTTTCTTCATTATAGTATTCACAGTCTTTTATAGCAGGATAAAAGTTTGCATCAACCATATCTTCAACATTATATATTTTGAATTCTGAGTCTTCGTTTGTTGCTGTCATGTTTTAATCTATTTGTTTGTTTGTTCATTTCTGTTAATTTTGTGTATGAACATGTGATAGTGATTGGTGATTTGTCATTTTTGAGCTCATTTGAATGTTTCTAAGTCTTTCAGTTCTTTTATTATTTTAGGATGAGAATTTTCATCTACTTTGATCCAGATGTTTCCGTTTCTTGTCCAAGTTTTTTTTATTTTTTCCTCCTTTTTCAACAACCTTGCTGCATGTGCAATGTTTGCGTTTTTTTTAGTTAGGTGTTCATTCATGAAGACCATAGTTTTTGCGAGTTTCTTTGACTGCATCATTACCCTGTTTCTTTGATTCCTTCCAATGAATCTCACGACTACTGACGGTTTAAGTTTGTTAGCTCTATTGGGCAGTGTGTAACAGGTGGAAATGTCATCACGTTTAATGTCAATGCCTTTGTCACTTAAGAAAGTGACTACCTGATTCTCCAGAGACTGCAGTTGTTCTGGTCGTCCTCCTTCACTCGTGTTAACGCCTTTGGTTACATCAGCCGATGACCAGCGTTTAAGTTCGAGTCCAGAAATGACCATGTTTTCGCCTCTTATGTATTGTTCCATGTCCTCACACTTTTGTTCCAATTGAGCTAATCGTTCTTCTCTGATGACCTCCTGAGCTTTCATTTGTTTCATCTCCTCTACCAGTTGAATAAAGTTTTTTTGCTCAGCTCTCAGACTTGTAAGTTCCTCAGTGAGAACGTTGACTGCATTTTTCAATTCCTCCATTAACTCCAAATTTTTATCCACCGATTTTTTACTCGCCGACTCCTGTTTCTGCTGCTCCGATTTATTTTTTTTACTAGGACTCATCACGCCTGCTTCTTCTGATCTGGATACAGAAAATCACTGTTCCACAGCAACTCGCTCGCCGATCTGCTCACGTCCGCAGCAACTCGCTCGCTGCTCTGCTCATGTCCAACAGTAATCAGCTTGCTTCCCGTCCAACAGCAACTCGATCGTTGCTCTGCTTCAGATCAGCAGTTAGTTCAGAACTCACGGTTTCAGCAGCCTGCAGCAATCCCCTGGCTCGCCCACGGCGCACGGCTCAGCTCGAAGCCCCAGGTGGCGTCCACGGCTCACGGCGCTCGGCTCAGCTCGAAGGTGGCGTCCACGGTTCACGGCCCACTCGTGGCTCTCGGATCAGCTCGAAGCCCCAGGTTGCGTTCACGGCCCCCTCGTTGCGCTCGGCTCAGCTCGAAGCCCGAGGTGGCGTTCACGGCTTTCGGCTCTCACGCCAGCCTGTAGCAACAGTCCCAACTCCGTGGTGTTTTTCCGCATTAGCCTTTATCAGCAGCACATGGCTAGCGTTAGCTTGTAGTCTGAAGCCACCACTCCCAGCTTTGTTGTTTTCTTTCGCTGCAACAAAGCACCTCCAGCGTGCCGGCCCGCGTTTCTTCGTAACAACCAGCGTATTTTTCCGGTTTATTTGTTAACGAAGCCCGCAGCTACGGCACCCGGTTACGGTGACCCAGCTCGGTTAGCTTTGATTAGCCCGGTAGCTACGCTTGGCTAACTCTCGGCAAAAACTCACGGACATGTTGGCTTGTAGATTCATAATTCTGGATCGCATGCTCCAGTCCAAGTTCCGCAGCTTTTTCATAGCTCCTCTCTGCACATCCAGCGCTAAAAACTGCGAGTACAAGCTCTCCAAATACTCCTTTTGGAGGTACTGGCAGGAGCCCGACTACAAACGTCCACTCTGCTCAGCCGCCATTTTTGGTCATCGTTTCATGGATAATTTCATTGTCAGTATTAACTTTGTTAACTTGTGCATAATAAATAAATAAATACATCTATCTTATTTACTAATAATTTAATAAAACAATATACTAGAATAATATTTATAACTTATTTAAAATTTTAAATACTGTAACTTATTTGAAATTTAGAATACAGCATAACATTTTCCAATATTTTATTGTATAAAATCCATTAGTACATAAAGAGTTGTAAAAAAAAAAAGTTGAAAACAGGGTCTTTCATCTATTTTATTAATAAAATAGCACTCAAGTGTTTTCATTGAGCATCAGTAGATTAAGCCACATTATGATAATACTTTAATATTTAATAAATAAATATAATACTTTAATATTTAATAAAAAAACGTATTTCTCTCTTTTGTTTTTTTTCTCTTTTGTTTTCTATTGTTTATTGTTTAAGGAAATTCTACCATTGCTGTTCATTGTTCAAAGTCAAAGTCAAAGTCAAGGTCAACTTTATTGTCAGAACTGCAATATGTACAGGACATACACAGGACCGAAATTGCGTTTCTCTCAGTCCCTCGGTGCAACAGTAACCATCTAAACACTAAACACTAAAACATTTAATAAACATTAGCATAAAATAGTAAAAGTGTAACACTGTCCTGAGTTTTTCATAATAGTATAAAAGTATGAAAATTTACACCAACACTGAAACACCAAACACCCCTGAAACACCAAACACCCAATGAACATAAGCATAAAATGAAATAATAGAGGATTTATTTTATCCTGCAGGCCCATCTTCTCCAAAATTACCCTAATAACATCAACATAAAATGAATGAAGAGGGGAAACATGGAAAATAATGAATGAAGAGGGAATGAAGAATGAAGAGGGGAAACATGGAAAATAATGTCACAGGGTCCAGTGTTAAAAACTTTGTGTTGTGTGGTAATGTGTGAGAAAGTTTTTTTGTGTTAAGGCAGTTCAAATGGGAGGGGAGGCAGAGCAGGCAGAGTGTTTAGCATTCTGACTGCCTGATGAACAGAGCTGTCTCTCAGTCTGCTGGTTCGAGCCTGGAGACTCCTCAGTCTCCTCTCTGATGGCAGCAGTCTAAAGCGGCTGTGTAGTGGGTGTGTGGGATCACCTGCCATGCAGTGGGCTTTCCGAGTGAGGAAATGAATGAAGAGGGAATGAAGAATGAAGAGGGGAAACATGGATTTATTTTATCCTGCAGGCCCATCTTCTCCAAAATTACCCTAATAACCCTTACACATGTACATACTTTGTATTTCTTCTTTGAATTGTCCCATTTCTTTTTAGCCTGCAGAGGATTTATTTTATCCTGCAGGCCCATCTTCTCCAAAATTACCCTAATAACATCAACATAAAATGAATGAAGAGGGGAAACATGGAAAATAATGAATGAAGAGGGAATGAAGAATGAAGAGGGGAAACATGGAAAATAATGTCACAGGGTCCAGTGTTAAAAACTTTGTGTTGAGTGGTAATGTGTGAGAAAGTTTTTTGTGTTAAGGCAGTTCAAATGGGAGGGGAGGCAGAGCAGGCAGAGTGTTTAGCATTCTGACTGCCTGATGAACAGAGCTGTCTCTCAGTCTGCTGGTTCGAGCCTGGAGACTCCTCAGTCTCCTCTCTGATGGCAGCAGTCTAAAGCGGCTGTGTAGTGGGTGTGTGGGATCACCTGCCATGCAGTGGGCTTTCCGAGTGAGGAAATGAATGAAGAGGGAATGAAGAATGAAGAGGGGAAACATGGAAAATAATGTCACAGGGTCCAGTGTTAAAAACTTTGTGTTGAGTGGTAATGTGTGAGAAAGTTTTTTGTGTTAAGGCAGTTCAAATGGGAGGGGAGGCAGAGCAGGCAGAGTGTTTAGCATTCTGACTGCCTGATGAACAGAGCTGTCTCTCAGTCTGCTGGTTCGAGCCTGGAGACTCCTCAGTCTCCTCCCTGATGGCAGCAGTCTAAAGCGGCTGTGTAGTGGGTGTGTGGGATCACCTGCCATGCAGTGGGCTTTCCGAGTGAGGCGTTTGCTGTGTAAGTCCTGCAGTGAGGGCAAGGAGGTGCCGACGATCTTCTCAGCTGCTTTCACGATGCGCTGGAGGCTCTTGCGGCAGGATGCAGTGCATGCACCAAACCACACCGTGATGCAGCTGGTCAGGACACTTTCTATGGCACCCCTGTAGAAGGTGCACATGATGGGGGTTGAAGCTCCAGCCCTTTTCAGCTTGCGGAGAAAGTAGAGGCGCTGGTGAGCCTTCTTGGCCAGTGCTGCAGTGTTCCTGCTCCAGGACAGGTCCTTTGAGACGTGCACTCCCAGGAACTTGGTGCTGTCCACTCTCTCCACTGCGGTGCTGTTGATGGTCAGAGGGGCATGTTGTGCATCCCTCTTCCTGAAGTCCACGACAATCTCCTTTGTCTTCTCCACGTTGAGAGTGAGATTGTTGTGTCCGCACCACAAGGCCAAGCGGCTCACCTCGTTCCTGTAGTCCGTCTCATCGTTGTTGCTGATGAGACCTACCACTGTTGTGTCGTCCGCAAACTTGATGAAGTGGTTGGAGCTGTACGATGGTGTGCAGTCGTGTGTTAGCAGGGTGAATAGAAGGGGGCTCAGCACACATCCTTGTGGGGCCCCTGTGTTCAATGTGATGGTGCTAGATGTGTTACTCCCGATCCGTACTGTCTGTGGTCTCCCGGTCAGGAAGTCTAGCAGCCAGTTACACATTGAGGTGTTCAGCCCCAGACTGTCCAGTTTATGGATGAGCTGTTGGGGGATGATGGTGTTGAATGCCGAGCTGAAGTCGATGAACAGCATTCTAACATAAGAGTCCTTCGTGTCCAGATGTGTGAGAGCTGTGTGGAGGGCAGAGGAGATGGCATCGTCGGTTGAGCGATTAGGTCGGTATGCAAAAATTCTTTAGTTTTAGCTGGTCGCTTTCGTAAATGAGCCATGAGGCTCAATAAGATTTACCTGACTAAATAAAGGTTGAATGAATGAAAAAAAAAATACTTTAATATCTTATTAAAAATTAAATCTTAAACTAAATGTTTTGTTGTTCTCTACATGTCCTGAACCAGACCAGACACTTGTACTGGAGGATTAATCTGAATATCCCAGTCCTGACCGTTACTTTAACCAAGAAGATCCTAGACTGGACTTGTGATGATGCAGGGAGTCTCTGGAGGTGTTGCTTCATCTCCTGGACCTGGATTCATGACATGGTTGGGGGCGACAACTGTTTTCTGGCTGGCAGGTGCATCTTGCAGGTGGTCTCAGTCAGGAGTGTTTGGGACGCCTCGTTCTGCTGTCCATCATGGTGTCATCCACCTGCCTAAAAACCCAGAGGACCTGCAGGTGGTGTCCTGTGGGTTTGCAGAGCTGGCAGCCACAGAACCTTTTGTTGTTTTTTAATTAACTTACTGTTAATAAAATGAATTATAGACAACTAGTTTTTGTAATCAATTTATTTTTTCAAAATTAGAACAAAACAAAGACCAACACATTTTTCAAACTCATAAATATACCGGTAATTTATTTACCGGTATTTGCATTTTTTTCTAGAATACTAAATAATCTTTCCATCATCTCCCTACTTTCATTCAACCTTCTCTCTTCTGCCTCCCTCTGCAGCTTCATATCTTCTCTGATTAAGTCCATTAACTCATCCTCTCTGTTCTTCTTCCTCTTTCTTCCTCGTCTCTGTTCCATTCTTTCCTCCTCCTGAGCCCTGTCTTGCTGGTCACCCACTGCTGTGCTTGGACCTGGATTGTCCTCACGGATGGAGGAAATTAGGACAGGAGGTGCAATGCAAGGTCTCTGTCCTAACGCCTCATCCATGAGGACAAACCAGGGCCACGTCGCAGCAGTGGGCTTCCCACTCACTCCTTCCCCTGACCCTGGATATTTGCAGTCCTGAACAGAGGAAATAAGATATCACAGTTGGCAAAAAGAGCAACAAACTTTTTTTTTTTAAAGTTTACAAGTACATACCGGATTCCAAAAAAGTTGGGACACTAAACAAATTGTGAATAAAAACTGAATGACGTGGGGATGGCAAATGTCAATATTTTATGCATAACATAACATAGATGACAGATCAAAAGTTTAATCTAAGTAAATGTAACATTTTAAAGGAAAAATATGTTGATTCAAAATTTCACAGTGTCAACAAACCCCCAAAAAGTTGGGACAAGTAGCAATAAGTGGCTGGAACGCCAATCAACGCTCCGTTCAGAAGCCTGCCTCACTGATGGTATGGGGTTGCATGAGCGCTTGTGGCATGGGCAGCTTGCATGTCTGGAAAGGCACCATTAATGCAGAGAACTATGTTCAGGACTTGTCGCAACTTTTTTTGGGATTTGTTGACGCCATGACATTTTGAAACAACATATTTTTCATTTAAAATGATACATTCTCTCAGTTTAAACTTTAGATCTGTGATTTGTGTTCTATTCTGAATAAAATATTAGATGTTGGCACCTCCACATCATTGCATTCAGTTTTTATTCACAATTTGTTTAGTGTCCCAACTTTTTTAGAATCTGGTTTGTATCAAGAGCACGTACAAATTATATAATTCATTACACATGTACATACTTTGTATTTCTTCTTTAAATTGTCCCATTTCTTTTTAGCCTGCAGAGGATTTATTTTATCCTGCAGGCCCATCTTCTCCAAAATTACCCTAATAACATCAACATAAAATGAATGAAGAGGGGAAACATGGAAAATAATGTCTTAAACCCACATTGAAAAACAGTTTTCACAGCACAACACAAGAGATTGCAGGTTATGTACAGTAGGGTTAATGAAACTGTACTCAGAAGCATAAGATGAATCTTGTACCTCCATGCCACAGCTGCAGAATGTTTAGCCCCCGTAAAAAGGTGGCTGTTATTATTCCGAAGCTTAATAAAAGCCTCGGTCTGCTCCTTGCTCCCTAAAAAACAGAAGAATAAAATTAGCTTAGTGGCGATAATACGACGGGACCCGCTGTACGAGCTGACAAAAGATACAAAAAATATCTATGCAAATGACAAAAGACTAACATCCGCCTTAATCATTTATGTCATAAATCATAACCGCTTTAGGCTTTTAATTTTTTAATCCCACATTTTAACATAACTCACATTTAAAAGTGTATTCAGTCGCTTCGTCCGCCATTACGTTCATCCAAAATGTTCCCTCAATGCGCACGCGCAGTGTAAACGCAATGCATTTTGGGATAGCCTCCATCTTGAAGGATCCACCGGACCTGTCCTTCAAATTCGGGGAAAAGAAGGCCGCATTCGTCGGCCGCACTGAAGCAGTCTTCGAATTGGGACAAGCCTTGGCGCATCGCTGTGACGTCAGCGGCCTTCAAATGCGGCCTTAGACCCATGCAGCCGTCAGATTGGGACACAGCTAAGGTGTACCTTTAAGAACAATTGTTAGCATGATTAACTCGGTCACTTACAATGTTTCCAAATATCTGGCGTCTGTACTCATCCCTTTAGTTGGTAGCTCAGAACTGAAAGTTATGCACCATAACTCATGTTCCCTGAAGGAAGGGAACGAGGTGCAACACTATTGCTATGGGAAATTGCGCCCCTGCGCGATTACTTGAAGGAATACATTCACGCCTTTACGGCTAGGGCGTCAGCGTCACGCCAGAGACCCCGCCCTCTGGGTACTTAAGACGCGGACGCCCATCCTACTTTCTCCAAAATGCACTTCACCGAGCTTCAGCATTGAAAAGGGCCAACTGTGTTGCACCTCGTTCCCTTCCTTCAGGGAACATGAGTTATGGTGCATAACTTTCAGTTCCCTTATCAGTCAGTCACTCGGTGCAACACTATTGCTATGGGAACGCAACTCATTCACGCCCTTGAAATGCTCAGTAAATGCATGCTTGTTTGAACATCTGCCTTTATACATTAGGCATCTCCCGGCCGCTCTCTACTGTGTGTTAGAGAGGACAGCCTGAGTGACGTCACACGCAGTAACGTCAAAACTGTAATGTTTTGCAAAAGTGTTCGTTGAGCTCCAGTTGTTGAATGTTGAAGTTAGCAAAACAAATCTGAAAGAAGGCCAAAATAGTTTAAAGAACAGCTAAAATTAGCTGAAAAGTTTTAATTTGCACAGGGAAGCAGAAAGAAGCTGAAGCAGAACAAAAAGTGAAAGGAGCAGTAAAAGGTTGTAAACAAATCTAAAGAATTGAAGGATGTAAAATGAGCTCAATTCATTTTTTATGAGAAAAAAGTGGCAGAAGAGGCTAAATGTTTCAAAAAAGCTAAAGTTGCAATTTAAAAAAAGTCATATCACCCTTCTCCTGAATGAGCTGAGCGTTATGATATGACTTGTTGAAATAGCTTCAAAAATTGTGGAATGAGAAAGACGCCGAAAAATGTACGAAGTAAAATGGATCATAATAGTGTGAATGCTTCATAAACATTTACACTATTATGACTGGATTTGTCCTCCTCTCAGCTGATTGGCCAATGTCCAGTCAATCACAAATTTAACAAACCAATCAGAGAACAGATGGGTTTGGCTGGTGGCGCTTTACTGAGGCCTGGGATAGTATTACTAAACAAAATCATTTTCCAGATAAAATTTTACTGAAAATCACACAAAGATTAACACGTAGTGTTTTACCTTGTATCTGTAAAGAGACCTTGACAAGAAAAAATTGTATTCTGCACATTCATTTTTTACAAAAACAAATCTTTTCTACACACAAATTCCTATCCACACGTGCACCAATCACAAAAATGTTTTACAAGGTTACAAAAAATACACAAGTACGCAGTCTGATTTACAAGCACAAAATATTTATGACTCGAACTTGTGCCCAAACACAAGTTCACAGTTTTGGACTGTGGGTAGGTGACCCCCTAGTTACGTACGAGTTAGGGAGATAAGAACTGTTCGCAGCTCGATTCTGCCGTAGCTAGGGGGTGAAAATAGCGTCCAGTTCGTAGGTCCTTATTCCGTTCGTAGGTCGTGGTAATACCGCTAACGGAGCGCGCACACACATTTAAGCATGTACAGTAGTGTACTGTAATGTTAAACATTGCTATTCACATTTACAGAATAAATAAAAATATATTTTCGTACTTTGAGATGGTCAAAGCCGACATCTTAGGTTGCCATGCGTTGCCATGATTGTTGTCGGGCCGAGCAGCGCGGTAGCCGGCGAGTGAAACACTGCAGTTGCTCAAGGCCTGTGTTAGCTAGCTGGCTAGCTTCTGCTAGCCAGGCCATGGGCTGGTGTTGGAGCGGCGGTGTGGCGATCAATCTGCAGCTGCTGCTCCAGCCTGAGACGTCCACAGACTGCACAGAGCTCACAGAGCGATTCCAGCTAGTAATTAATCCATATGATGCGATCCTAATAATGATGATAATAATGATCCTAATAATGATCCATTATGAAGGACATAATGAGCCATGTTATTGAGCCGTTCACATACATATGTAACTTATCATTTTCAACAGGAATATTTCCAGATAATATGAAAGTAGCTAAGGTCGTTCCTCTTTTTAAAAATGGTGATAAATGTGTATTCAACAATTATAGACCTATATCCTTGTTACCACAGTTTTCAAAAATTCTTGAAAAACTATTTGTGAACAGACTAGACCAATTTATAGATAAACAAAATATTCTAAGCAACAGTCAGTATGGGTTTAGATCAAAAAACTCTACATCAATGGCTCTCATGGAATTAATGGAACAAATAACTACTGCTGTCGATCAAAAACAATATTGTATCAGTATTTTTGTTGATTTAAAAAAAGCATTCGATACTATTGATCACACCATTCTCCTAGAAAAACTGAACAAATATGGTATTAGAGGACCAGCATTACAGTGGGTATCTAGCTACTTAAAAGATAGGAAACAATTTGTACAAATAAATGATGTAAGATCTGACCTCTGTAATATCACATGTGGAGTTCCCCAAGGCTCTGTACTTGGACCAAAGCTTTTTATTTTATATGTGAATGACTTGGTAAATGTGTCAGGACTCCTTAAATGTGTACTTTTTGCTGATGATACCACTTTTTTCTGTTTAGGTGAAGATATAGAACAAATGTTGGAATTGATAAAGACAGAATTTGTCAAGATACAAACTTGGTTTAAAATAAATAAATTATCATTAAATCTAGAAAAAACTAATTACATGATATTCGGTAATAAAAAGAAAACTGTTGATGTTCCACTCAAAATTGAGGATGTTGAGATTTGTAGAGTGAGTGAGGTGAAGTTTTTGGGTGTTATCATTGATGACAAACTGACATGGAAACAACACATAAATTCTGTAAGAATAAAAATAGCTAAATCGATAGCAGTACTGTACAAAGTCAGAGACCTATTGAATGATAAAGCTCTGTATTTGTTGTATAACACAATCATTGTTCCACACTTAATCTATTGTATTGATGTTTGGGGGAATGCGTGTAAAACAATCACAAAACCTATTTTTGTATTACAGAAAAGAGCCGTAAGAATTATCACTAGAAATCATTACCGTCATCCATCAAGTACATTATTTTATCAACTAAGGGCCAATTTTATACGGCGTATATTTTGAGTGTAACCGCTACTTTCTCTTTGCGACTTTGCTTATCGCCTACACGAAGCTACTGGCCCCCCTCTTTGACTCCGATACTTACTTTTCTGACCCTGCTCTCAAGGTGGAAGTTTTTCGCTGACCCCCGTTGATAATGTAAACATCTCCCACGGAGCTTTTGTTTGAACACATGCACGCAGCACGCACGCGCAGACAGCCGGCATTTTAACAATGGCGGTGGACTGGACAGTGGACACACGCACCACTTTCTGAACTATAGCTGATGGAATATATTTTGATTCTCATATTTAATTATTCTACACCTTACCTGCATCTGTGTTGGAAGAGAGCCAGCTGCCTGGATCCAGTTGTCTGTTAACGAGGCAGTCGGACATTTCACGTGTCACGCTGCACTATAACATACTAAATGTGCTATATATTAACAGTTTAACAATAATAAACAGTATTTATGTTAGCGTGGGAGATATTTAAATTTATCTGAGCTAAATGAAGCTATCTGGACTCGTTACGTCATGCCTAACATGCTGCTGAAAATGAAGACACCAGGTTGATTTTTAATTTATTTATTTATTCAACACCACAAACTCATGTCACAAACACTGAGAATTAAATTGAACACTTTTAAAAACACGTTAACCGAACTTTAATGAACTGGACTCTGTTGTTTTCATCCTGGTGGAAACTGGACCCACATCCGAACCGCCGGTCCGCTTCGTGGAACAGCTTCGACCTCGCAGGAAAAAAATAAAAATAAAACCTCAGTTGGTTGTTCTGTGATCGAACTAAACACAAGGAAACATTATTAAGAACATTGTTTACCTTGTAGCGCTGCTGGAAATCAGCTGATTCTCACGGACTAAAGTCAGACATGTTGACTCGGTTCCGGTCCAGTCAGCAACTGGTGTGCAGATGAAGCGGTCCCACTTGGTGTCAAATCTGTTGACTCTTATCCAAATTCCAGCTTTAACTTGTTGTTAACTTGTTGACAACAACTTGTAGTAGCTGAACTTTTAGCCAGAGAGGAAAACAGGCTGCCTCGTCTGCTCTGTTTACCCCAGGCTGCACGCATGCGCAGTAGTGAAGGTTCCAAAAATCACAGCGCCATCTAATGGCCCAGCATGGTAACTACAGTAAAGTCATGAGGACGGGGGGTGGGGGGGAGAGAGTCGTATCCACAGAATTCGCCCATGTCAACGCAAAACTTTCAACCTAATTAACATACCCAAAAGTTCCGTTTCCCCCACACAGTGTCCGTGTAAACAGGGCCTAAAGTTATTGAAGTTCCATGATTTGGTAGACTATAATATTTTATCAGTTATGTATAGAGCTCAAAATAATGCATTACCTTTAAATATCCAAATGCACTTTGTTAAAAGACAAAGTTGTTATAATCTTAAGGGGACAGAGTTGTTTGTAAAACCACAATTCAGAACCAGTTTGAAGGGACGTTCTACCTCAATCCAGGGAATTAGATTATGGAATGGCTTGGAGAATGTAGTTAAAAATGCCAAGTCAATGTTTACATTTAAAAAAATGATCAAAACAAATGTGTTAAAAAAATATATGAAATAGCGTAATGTGTATTGTATTAGTTAGAAAATTAGAAAGAGTTAGTCATTTTGTACTGTTGGCTGAAGATTATTATTGTTTAATCTGATTGTTGGAAAAAGTTGGTTGAAGATTATTATTGTTTACATGGTTGATTATTGTTGTTTAATCTGATTGTTGGAAGTAAGGGGCAGATATTATAAGATTTATTCTTCTTTCTGCTACCTTTCATTTTTTTACATTTTGTACACAATCAAAGTGAAACCATACCGGATCGGTCGAGGCCCGGGTTAACAACGTCCGCCACCGGTGCTGTTGACAAACAGGGTGCCGGCGGAAATTGTACTACTGTTAGTCGAAGACGCCGAGGAGGAAAACGTGTCAGGAGACAGAGGGAGAGGAGGAAAGTGAAGAATGTAGGACTGAGGGTTGCAACTCTAAATGTGGGGACAATGACAGGCAAAGGTAGAGAGCTGGCTGACATGATGCAGAGAAGAAAGGTAGATGTTTTATGTGTCCAAGAGACCAAGTGGAAGGGCAGCAAGGCTCGCAGTATTGGAGCAGGGTTTAAACTGTTTTACCATGGTGTGGATAGAAAGAGAAATGGAGTAGGGGTGGTCCTGAAGGAGGAGTTGGCAAAGAATGTAGTAGAGGTGAAGAGAGTGTCAGATAGGGTGATGTGTCTAAAGGTAGAAGTAGAAGGTCTGATGCTAAACATAGTAAGTGGTTATGCTCCACAGGTTGGATGTGATGAGGAGGAGAAAGATAAATTTTGGAAAGATTTGGATGAAGTGATAGAGAGTATTCCCAGGGAGGAAAGAGTGGTGATTGGAGCAGACCTGAATGGACATGTTGGTGAAGGAAACAGAGGGGATGAGGAAGTGATGGGTAGGTTTGGTGTCAAGGAAAGAAACCAGGAAGGACAGATGGTGGTGGATTTTGCCAAGAGAATGGAAATGGCTATAGTCAATACCTATTTCCAAAAGAGGGAGGAACATAGAGTGACCTATAAGAGTGGAGGAAGGAGTACGCAGATCGACTACATTCTGTGTAGAAGAGGAAACCTGAAGGAGATTGGAGACTGTAAGGTTGTGGCAGGGGAGAGTGTGGCCAGACAGCATCGGATGGTTGTGTGTAGAATGACTGTTGTTGCGAAGAAGAGAAAAAGAGTAAAATCAGAGAAGAAGACCAAATGGTGGAAGCTAAAGAAGGAAGAATGTTGTGAGAAATTCAGAGACGAGCTGTTAAAGGCTCTGGGTGGTAAGAAAGAGCTTCCAAGTGACTGGGCTACTACAGCAACAGTAATTAGAGAGACAGGTAGGAAGGTACTTGGTGTGTCATCTGGACAGAGAATGGATGATAAGGAAACCTGGTGGTGGAATAGTGAAGTGCAGGACGCCATTCAAAGAAAGAGATTAGCCAAGAAGAAATATGACAGTGAGAGGACTGAAGAGAGGAGACAGGAATATAAGGAGATGGGACATAGAGCAAAGAGGGAAGTAGCTAAGGCAAAGCAGAGGGCGTACAATGAGTTATATGGGAGACTGGACACTAAAGAGGGCGAGAAGGACTTGTACCGATTGGCAAGACAGAGGGATCAGGCTGGAAAGGATGTGCAGCAGGTTAGGCTTATTAAAGATGGGAATGGGAATGTTCTAACAAGTGAGGAGTGTGTGATGGGAAGATGGAAGGATTACTTTGAGGAGCTAATGAATGAAGAGAATGAAAGAGAAAGAAGAGTGGAGGTAATAGAAACGGTGGACCAGGAAGTGGGAAAGATTAGTGAGGGTGAAGTCCGGAAAGCTCTGAAAAGAATGAAGAAGGGGAAGGCAGTAGGACCTGATGACATACCAGTGGAGGTTTGGAAATGTCTCGGAGAGATGGCAGTGAGGTTTTTGACTCAAATATTTAATGGAATATTTGAGGGTGAGAAAATGCCTGAGGAATGGAGAAGAAGTGTGCTGGTTCCCATTTTTAAGAACAAGGGTGATGTACAGAGTTGTAGCAACTACAGGGGAATTAAGTTGATGAGCCACACAATGAAGATCTGGGAGAGAGTTGTGGAAGCAAGACTTAGACAAGATGTAACTATCTGTGAGCAGCAGTATGGTTTCATGCCAAGAAAGAGCACCACAGATGCCATCTTTGCTTTGAGGATGTTGATAGAGAAGTACAGAGAGGGTCAGAAAGAACTCCATTGTGTGTTTGTGGATTTAGAAAAAGCATATGACAGGGTACCAAGAGAAGAGGTGTGGTATTGCATGAGGAAATCTGGAGTGGCAGAAAAGTATGTTAGACTGGTACAGGACATGTATGAGGACAGCAGGACAGTGGTGAGATGTGCTGTGGGTGTGACAGATACCTTCAAGGTGGAGGTGGGATTGCATCAAGGATCGGCTCTGAGCCCCTTCTTGTTTGCTCTGGTGATGGACCGACTAACAGATGAGGTCAGGCAGGAATCCCCATGGACTATGATGTTTGCAGATGACATTGTGATCTGTGGTGAGAACAGGGAACAAGTGGAAGAGAACTTGGAGAGGTGGAGGTATGCTCTTGAAAGAAGAGGAATGAAAGTCAGTCGTAGTAAGACAGAGTACATGTGTGTGAATGAGAGGGAGGCCAGTGGAACAGTGAGGCTACAAGGAGCAGAGGTCACAAAGGTGCAGGACTTCAAGTACTTGGGGTCCACTGTACAGGAAAATGGGGAATGTGGTAAAGAGGTGAAAAAGAGAGTCCAGGCAGGATGGAGTGGATGGAGAAAAGTTTCAGGAGTGATTTGTGACAAAAAGGTGTCAGCAAAGGTCAAAGGAAAAGTTTACAAGACAGTGGTGAGACCAGCTATGTTGTATGGTCTGGAGACAGTGGCATTGACAAAAAGACAGGAGAAAGAACTGGAAGTGGCAGAAATGAAGATGCTGAGGTTCTCCTTAGGAGTGACAAGGATGGATAAGATCAGGAATGAGATCATCAGAGGTACAGCACATGTTAAACAACTGGGAGATAAAGTTAGGGAGGCCAGACTGAGATGGTTTGGACATGTCCAGAGGAGGGACAGTGGGTATATTGGTAGAAGGATGTTAGAAATGCAGCTGCCAGGAAAAAGACAAAGAGGGAGACCAAAGAGGAGATATATGGATGCAGTTAGAGAGGACATGAAGGTAGTTGGAGTGAGGACAGAGGATGCAGAGGACAGAGTGAGGTGGAGGAGGATGACTCGCTGTGGCGACCCCTGAAAAGGGAAAAGCCGAAAGAAGAAGAAGAAGAAGAAGAAGAAGAAGAAGAAGAAGAAGAAGAAGAAGAAGAAGAAGAAGAAGAAGAAGAAGAAGAAGAAGAAGAAGAAGAAGAAGAAGAAGAAGAAGAAGAAGAAGAAGAAGAAGAAGAAGAAGAAAGTACACAATCATTTATGAGATTGTCTTGTATTGTTTCTTTTGTTAAAAAAATGAACAAATTTAATAAACATAAACATAAACATCCTGGTCACCAGTCTTCAAAGGCCGGCTCCCGGCAGCTAACCTAAAATGGCGTCCGGTGTTCTACATTAATTTGTGACCGGAGACCCCCGTGACTGAACCTAAAATGGCGTCCGGTGTTCTACATTAATTTGTGACCGTGTAAACTGAAGACCTACTTCCTGCTGCCCAAGATTGCTCAAAAATGATCAGAAATGATCATTTTTATCATAATTATTATTTATAAAGCCTTTAAAACAACCACAGCTGCAACAAAGTGATGTACACATGAAATTAAGAACATTTAAACACAAAAAAAAAAAAAAAAATTTTTTTTTTTAATACAGTAATTTCATATTTTTATTAAATATGATACGTTCGTAGGTCCCGTTGTTCGTAGGTCGATGGAGTCGTAAGTAGGGGGTTTGCTGTATTTCATACATATTGGAGTCCATTATTATGGTGTGTGTGTGTGGGGGGGGGGGGTCTAAGGCAAACAGGAAATTACATGTAAGATTGCATAAACTGGAGGGGCTGGGTTGGATGAGCTGGATCTGCACTGAAGCAGCTTACAGTAGGAATGTTAATCCAAGTGATGTATTTCAGATGTATTTCAGTTGGAGAAGTGGGACCACAGACTGAACTTCAGAACAAAGAAGAAAAAGGAGGAGGGAAAAGTTAACTGAAGAGCTGAAGCAGTGACGGGAGAGAAGGCACAGCAGAAAGGGAGATGGCACACAATATAACATGGTTTCCAACTGTTTGCTTTACGTGTGTGTATTTCTAAAACTTGAGGATTAGAACAAGTGTTATCCTTTTCACAAACCAGCTCTGATTTTAAACGTTAAAAATAGTTTTTTTTTCCAATAATTTCCAGTTATTGTCCCTGAAACTCTACTTGAACCTGAAACCAGTACTGTATACAGTTTACTAATGTGTAGAACTTGCAGTTTATTTTAGCTGTTTAAAATGTATTCTGCTACCTCTGTGGGGATTATGTTGTGTGCAAAATAGAGCTAGTGGATTATTGAATCACCCAGGGTAATGATCTTCACACTGAGTCAGGACTAATGAGTTCATTAAACGTAATCCTGCATGTCCTCCTGCATTAACTGCAAGTTAGTACTGAAAGCTAAATCCCCCAAAACACTGTGGACTCAGATGAGTTGTGACTGATTTGAGGGACTCAAGAGAATTGGATCATTTTAGGGGCTGACTTAGATTAACCCGAGAGTGGGAAAAAAAAAGTATAATATTTAGTACAAATAACTATTTTCAATGGCACAGAAATACATTGTTTATGTATGTATGTATGTATGTATGTATGTATGTATGTATGTATGTATGTATGAATGTATGTATGTATGTATGTATGTATGTATGTATGTATGTATGTATGTATGTATGTATGTATGTATGTATGTATGTATGTATGTATGTATGTATGTATGTATGTATGTATGTATGTATGTATGTCAGAGTCAGAGAGAGTCAGAGTCAGAGAGTCTTTATTGTCATTTGCACCGCATGTAGTACATGTGATGAAATGAGATTATGTACACAGGGTCCCAGTTACATCCAACAACAAAATGTGAGAGAAAAACAGTAATAACATCTAGGATATGAACTAAGAAAAACATCCAACTAGAAATACACTAAGCCCTAGAGTAATAGAAAAACGTCATTACAAACAGCAGCACGAACATGAGTCTTTATGAGCAGATGGTCACAGATGAACACAGCAACAAGAAAACAGATCAGCATCAGCATGATGTGATATTTCACAGTGATTATTCTTATTATTTATTTATTCATGAGTCTAACAGCCTCAGGGTAGAAGCTGTTCCTCAGTCTAGTGGTTCTACATTTGATGCTCCTCAACCTCCGTCCTGAGGGGAGTGGGGCAAAGAGTGTGTGTGCTGGGTGAGTGGGGTCTTTCATGATGCAGGTGGCTTTTTTCCTGCATCTCGAAGTGTAAATGTCTGTGATGGTGGGGAGACTGACTCCAACAGACTTCTGTGCAGCCTTCACCACTCTCTGCAGAGCTTTTCTTTCTGCAGCTGTGCAGCCTCCATGCCACACATTGATGCTGGAGCACAGGATGCTCTCCACTGCACACCTGTAGAAGGAGGTGAGGACTGGGCTACTCAGACCAGCTCGTCTCAGCCGTCTGAGGAAGTAGAGTCTCTGATGACCTTTCTTGATCAGGCTGGTGGTGTTGTTGGTCCAGCTGAGATTATCATTCAAGTGTACCCCCAAGTACTTGTAGCTGGAGACCACTTCCACCACTGATCCACCTATGTTCAGTGGGGTGTGGGTTTGTTTGTTCCTTCTGAAGTCCACAATCATCTCCTTTGTCTTCTTCACATTCATGTGAAGGTTATTCTCTTTGCACCAGCTCTCCAGGTGTTCCACCTCCTGCCTGTAGCTGGACTCATCATTGTTTGTGATGCATCCCACCACCGCTGTATCATCTGCAAACTTTACAATATGACAACCTGGATGGGTAGCTGCACAATCATATGTGAGCAGAGTGAACAGAAGGGGGCTCAACACACATCCTTGAGGAGAGCCAGTGCTGAGGGCAATGGTGGAGGAGGAGAAGTTGTGGATCCTCACTGACTGTGGTCTGTTTGTTAAAAAGTCTAGTACCCAGTTACAAATGGAGGGGCTTAGTCCAAGTGTGGATAGTTTGTCCATCAGAGTTTGGGGGATCATGGTGTTGAAGGCAGATGTGAAGTCCACAAAGAGCATACGGACGTAGGAGTCCTTCTGATCCAGGTGGGTGAGAGCAGTGTGGACCACGGACGAGATGGCGTCCTCTGTTGATCGGTTCTCACGGTAAGCATACTGATGAGGGTCCTCGTTGATGTTGACGGTTGTTTTGATGTGGGTCATGACCAGTTTTTCGAAGCATTTTGCGACTATCGGGGTGAGGGCCACCGGCCGATAGTCGTTCAGACCAGTCACTGTGGAGCTTTTTGGGACTGGGATGATGGTGGCGGTCTTCAGGCAGGTGGGGACTGTCTCCAGAGCAAGTGAGGTGTTGAAGATGTCAGCCAGCACCTCACAGAGCTGGTCCGCACATTCCTTCAGAACTTTCCCGGGGATGTTGTCCGGTCCAGTTGCTTTATGAGGGTTGATCCTTCTGAGACTACTCCTCACTTCTGTTGTGGTCACGCTGAGATGCTCTTCCTCTGATGATGAGGTGAGTCTGGTGCTGGGTGGTCTATTTGGGTCTTCAAACCGTGCATAAAACTTGTTGAGGGCATCAGGCAGAGATGGGTCTTTGGGGCACTGTTTGCTCCTGCTTTTATAGTCAGTTATGCATTTGATGCCCTTCCACATGCAGGGCCGGATTTTGGAGGATGGGTGCCCCTGGGCTTGAGTCAACATGGGGGTCCATATATATACCGGTATACACACACACACACACACACACATACTGTATACTGTATACTG
>JBBPBX010068266.1:0-19178 GCA_038048925.1 Garcialebias charrua
ATCACTCAGTTCATGGAGATCAATGCACAGCTCTCTGTTGGGTTTGTGTTTGTATGTGTGTATGTGTGGGAACTCACCTTGCAGTTGCTGAGTGCTGGAGATGGAGTTTGTTGTGAAATAAAATATTTTTGTCTTCGTGTTTTTTATTCCTCCTGAAGGGTTTTTTAAAATGATGCAGTTTGAGTCTGTCCTACAGGCTTAGGGCATGGGAGGAGGCCTGGCGCCTCTTTGTCTGTCAGTTTTACGACCTTGTAGATATATAGTTTTGGAAGAAGTCTACTGAAAGTCCCTTTCTTATGGTTGCTCAGTCAGAAGGTATGTGTCGTGCCCTTCCCCCCGGAGGCCTGTGTAGATCAGAATAGAAGCTTTCTGGCAGTTGGGGAGGACAAGAGAATAAAGCAGAACTTTTCTCATTGGTTGAGAGCAGAAATACCTTGCAAGAGTATAAAACATGAGTTTCCTCCTCCACGTCAGTTAACGTAGGCAAGCCCAAGGAGAAGAACAACTAATCAGGTTGTATATGGTGTCTCCCTTGAAATGCGCATTTCAATGTGTTTTCTCTCTCTTTTTCTTTCTTTCTTTCTCTCTCTTTCTTCTTTCTCTCTATCTCACTCTCTCATTCTCAGCCTTCTCATTTGAGATCATATATATGGCTTTATAAAATATAACAAATGTATTCTGTGACTTTTTAAACTTACAATTAATTAAAAATGGTTTTGGAACTTTAAGGGTGTGTTTGTCGTGTTTTCAGAGTTTCTCCTTTTCTGATCCAAAGTGAGACCAAACAACGAGCTTGGGGCGTAATGCCAACAATTTGGAGGTTCCACCGAGATGGTTGCACGCGGACAGGAAGGGACAAGCGCGAGTCCAGAACACTGATCAGTGACCGGTCTACACAACAATAAGAGGTAAGCAGATTGCCTGTTTTAACAAAAAATCTGAAATTGGACATTTATAGGTAAATTTTACTCAGTGTGTTTGGACTCCAGGGTTAATATGTGTGAAAAAAAAGGAACGTTAAAATTAAAAGTAGAATTATAAGTTTCCAGCCAAGACTCCAGATTCCAGAGTAAAAACACGCAGTGGTCACGTCCCCAGTGGTCCGACGGGTCCATGTGGTTGAGGGGGAGTGGGGTTTTAGAATAAATATTTGCCGTCACTCCTGTAACCCTAGACTAAGTTTACTGTAGTCTCGTTAGGTTTTGTGGCTAACTATAAAACAGTGTCAATTAAATCTACTTATAATTTGATTCATGATAAGTAGAGGCGGAATCTGGTGAGGTGGTGTATATATATATATTGTATATTACCATGCGTAAAATACGTTATAATACACTAGGAATAAAGGTATTGAAAAATCAAACCCACAAACAAATAAAATAAGTAAAGTGGGGGACTGAGTGAGAAATTGAGGAAAACGCACTGACCTGCGCTGATAAAATAGTCCGATAGAGTTCCAAACCTAGATCATTTAAATAAAATAAAGCAAAATTAGTCACAGAATACTAAATCTTTTTATGTTCTAAAATAGTGGGGTTTCTGGCATTGTGAGGATTCAACACACGATTATACCAATCTTATGGTTCTAAAAAAAATATTATTAATAAAATAAATATATTTTTTATTGCTGAAGTTTTTTCTGGCGTCAGAGTTTTGCATGCCTGTTGGGTTGGTCTGTCTATCTGTTGTCTGTCCTGTGAATTATAAGGTCAGCGTGAGCTGGTCTGTCTTATGTTGTAAGTCTTGTTGAACATAAGGCCAGCGTGAATGTGTGGAAGAGAAAGAAAAAAAGTTCCGGATGAGTCCTGGTTCCTGTGACAATAAAGATTAATAGCTATGTGATGTCTGCATGTTTCACTGTGAGAATGAGCAAAGACATAAAAACTGAAATGGAGAGCAATTTTAGTCAGAAGTGCGGGAGCACATCAGTTAAGCCCATAAAAGAACAAATAAAAATTAAAAAAAAATCTAAAATAAGGAGAAAATAGCAAAATAAAGTGGAAATCATCTGAAAAAGCTTTAATTGGCTAAAACCAGCTAAACAAGAGCTAAAACAAGAGCATGGTCTTGCTAAATTAGGCTGGAAAAGTTGGATAAAAAAAAGTAGAATTAGCTGAAAAAGCTGAAACAGGTTATATACAGAAATTATTAAGTAAAATACCTTGATATCATCACAATGTTTTCTTCTTGCCTCAATAAAAGCACTGTCCTACTTGTTATTTATTTAATTGTTCCCATACATATCTCTCTAAAAAAAAGGAAGAAAATAATAACTACTGTATTTTTCAGCCTGTATGACATAGTTCTTAAACTTTTTACAAGCTATCTGAGGATTAAATAATCACCACTGTACCGACAGATATATTGTACGAAGCAGATAATGCAGAGGACACAAATATTGAGGCGTTGAGGTTAGAACAAAGTTTTATTTAGATACAGCAGTTTAATAGAGTAATAAACGTAGTCTTCACCTCCTCAGTAGCTGGCTGGTTTCCTGAAACACAGAATAAACATTACATTAAAATAGTTTACACTTCTCCATTATAACAGGATTAGATAATTTTCTACAGCGTGAATGTGGGTGAAATGAAAAAAATAGAACTTTAGCTCTGAACGGGGGTCTGGTTTTAACCAGGCTAGAAGGCCTCAGGACGTGTACAGTTTTTTAAATAAACAAATAAAATATTTGCGGACAGATCGAGACAAGTTTATTAGCGCCGAATGAACCTTCATGGTTGTAAGGATTGATCAAAAGGATTATGACATTTTATCTCAATAATTTTAGGTTATAACACTTAAACAAACGGGAAAGTTGGAAATTGCAGTGAACCTCCCGTTAGCATAGCATAGGCTGTCCAACAGCGGACATTTTATAACTTTGTAACGGTAGACAGCTCACATCGGATTCGCTTAACAAAGCATACAGAGTGATGTCGTGTAGAGATACGATATTGACTTTAAATAATCCAAATCCAGAGGACCAGACTTAGCTTTTTTGGATTTTTCTACCTGGATTATTGAGCATGCATCAGGGAATCCAAATTTAGTTTTTGTAGACGAACTTAGCAGCTAACAGCAAAGCTAACGAGCCACTAGGTTTGACGTGGTTCACGAGACGTCATCCTTATAATTTGTGTATAAGACGTGAGGATGTAGAACCGAACGTATCATACTTGTATTTTCCAATATAAGAAGCAGAGAAAGTGGATTACCAATTTGGAAGACGTACTTTTGTGAATAGTTCCAGTGAATGTACACGTCTTGTGAGCGTTGACCGGAAGGCAGGGTTGCCAGATCTCTAGACCGAAAGAAGCGATCAGCTCCTTCAAAACAAGCACAAATAAGCGACTCAATGTCCGCGAGAAGCAAAATAAAAACCCGCCACAAGCGGCTGATCAAATTTGAAAGCGACTCCAGGGAAAAACAAGCCCAATGCCGCTTGAAATAAGCGGACTTGGCAACTATGGGGACGCAAAAGACAGTCGTTTCCTGTACAGCTTGAGCAGTGTTGCCAGGTGAGAAATGTAGGATTATCGTACACCCATCATAAACAAAATAAGTATGCTCTATAGTCACTCTATTGTTGAATACTGTAGCGTTTAACAGGCACTCACAGCTTTGTGGCGTCAGTACTGGGGGGAACCATAGACATGGTTTCCCCATGGTTCTGGTGGTAATTAATGAGCTCTACAGAAAGTCTTCTGTCACATTTAGAAAAGCACGATTAGCTAGAATTTCAAGACGCCTTCAGGGTTCACAAAAAACTCCGACAGACAGTTGCGACAGGCTGATGGAAACTGATCACAACTACACGTTCACAGAATGGCCAAATTATTGTATTTTTGGCCTTTTTCGGGATTATTGATCGTACATCGTACAGAGGGCAAAATTATCGTACAAATACAATAATTATCGTGCAGCTGGCAACACTGAGCCTGAGTATAATGGACGAAAAAGGTACTGCAGACAGGAGCATAATAATTTCTAGAAAAACCAAAAACAGGTCGGAGTCACTTTTATTTGTAATTTAATTTAGTCATCCAGTTGGGTTATTCGTTCTGAAACATTTAATAAAAGTAAAAGGATGCAGGTGCAGATTTTAATAACTGTTTGGAGTCAGATGAATAAAAGAAGAGGACAGATTGGGGTTTGAAGAATAATAAATAATAATAATAATAATAATGAATTCAATTTATAACGCACTTTTCATTAATGAAAATCTCAAAGTGCTAAAGAGGGAGTAGCCCTCACAGACAGGTCTTAAATAAATACACCTTTAATTTTAATCTATTGAGGACATAAATTGAATCTCAATTTATAATAAGTGGAGAATTGGACTTTAAAAATCGACTAATAGTTATATACCTGGAACAACAGGCCAAAATGAACGAGCCCATATTTTTACTTTAAATAAATGAGCCACTGAGCTTAACAATTTCAAATTGACAATTTAGGAGGGCATCTCGCGGTGCCGTTTAGACATGAAAATATACACAATACATAAATAAATCCAACAAGAGGGCAGATCTTAGATGGCTCAAGGAATTGGCTAATTATCATAGACTGTATACTAGCAAGGGGGTCTTGCTAGGCTACAGTAGGCTACAGTATTTTTTGGTTTCAGGGTAGATTGATTATTTCACTTCGAGGTAAACTAATGTTTTGGATCTGTTGTACAGATCAGATTGAAAGATGCCTCTGTCGAAGGATCCATAATAAAGCTAGTTAACAGAAAATTAATTTGATCCTGGTCTGTTAATGATTTTTTAATTTTTTAATTTTTTAAATATCCTCATTGAACAGTGTTGATGGAACGGCAAGAGTGAGTCTTATGAATCCCACCTCATCCTTACAGATTACATAATGGTAAAACATGCATTAAGATAGGCCTCTGTCAAGATACATGCAGCATCTGACTTTTGAATCTTAGCTACTATGGTTATTGATCAGATCGGATCAGAATTAATATGAAGGTGTGTCCAGAACTGGCTCATGGTGACTTCACTGAGAACAACAACAACATGGCTGGACTCATATGCAACCTTGCTCAAAGAACTTTTGAGGGGCTTACGCAAGGAACGACTGAAAACAATAAAAGCACCAAAAGGAGGGCAATGCACTGGACTGTCATCAAAGAACAAAAGACTGTCCACAGAAACTTTCAGCCGAGCAAAGACAGGGACTTTGTCAAAGAACTGTCGGAACATGGTCATCAGACACAAATGGCCAGAATATACGGTCCGGATTTGGGGGATCCTGACCAGAATCAGAACCCAGTGAATGTCTCACAGGGGTCTGGAACAAGAGAAGTCTGAACACGTTCTCCAAACAGACAAGAGAACAAATTGTCCTGAAGTCACCCATACCAGCAAAGGCCGCACCCCATATTGATCTGTGAGGTTCTGTCATTGATCTTAGTATCCGGGGTCAAATCTACAGTTGCTATGATGCATTTTTTTAAATGAAACACATAGGCACATTTAGGGCCTGCCAGCGCGGGCTTCATGATTCTTAGTTATACTGTGCTCAGGTGGATCTGACGACTTGCTTTTTCTGGTTCCTGTAACTCTGTGGTGAAGCTTAAGGAAAGCAAGGGAAATGATCCCAGCTCCTGACCCTAAAACGAGTTAACTTTAATATTTTTGTTTTTGCAGGTTAAAATTTGTGTCTCCACAAACATTCATACAAGGTTTTAATAGAACTGAAGAGAGGGCAGCAGTTATCCTTGGCGGAGTGCATGTTGGGAATCTGATGTGTCACAAGGGGTACATTTTGGTAAATGATTATAATTTTAAAGAAAATGAGATGATATCGTAGATTACAGTTAGCTATATGGTTGTGAAAACCAACTTAGTGGTGGCAATAGGCTGAGGTTTAGGAAACATCTGACACTAGTGCTCAGGTTGAAGGATAGTAAAATTAGACACAACTGCCAATCTAACAACCAAATAACTTTGGCGTGCAGACTACAGAATTGAAACAAGGTAGAGTTTTGTTTCATAAGGGGGAAGATTGACAGATGTTCCTAAAAATAAGATGTTCCTAAAAATAGAGAGGCTGAAATTGGTCCCTAAAAATAACTAGATTGTAAATAACTAGATTGTAAATGTTTCCTAAAAACAACTAGGTTCAAAAATGTTCCTAGAAATAACTAATTAACTAAAAGATGGTAAATACATTTTAGTATACAAAGCATAATAAGGATAAACTGATAAATTGGCGTTATAAACAAAATTCACTTGCGCCGATATTAACACTAGGACTCCCAGAATATTCAGATGAGTACTACCCTTACCAAAGTCTGTCAAATTACAGATTGAGGAATTTGCATTCCATTAGGTGTGTGTGGCCCCCTGGGGCTGGAGTCTTTTGTGTGCTCAAAACATGCCCCCAGTAGCAAAAACAAAACATCTCCCCCATATTCCAACAACAGCATTCCTTCTGCAGGTTGAAAGTGCAGCTTTTTACAACACAGAGCAAACTTTTGGAGATGTTGATGAAGACAGAATTCGTCAAAATACAAACTTGGTTTAAACTCAACAAATTATCATTAAATCTGGATAAAACTAATTACATGATACTCAGTAATTAAAAGAAAACTGTTGATGTTCCATTCAAAATTGAGGGTGTTGAGATTTTTAGAGTGAGTGAGGTGAACTTTTTGGGTGTTATCATTGATGACAAACTAGAGCTGCTGCCTCTAAGCGAGCAGGTCCCCGGTTCAAATCCTGGTCCGGGGGCCTTTCTGGGTGGAGTTTGCATGTTCTCTCCGTGCATGCGTGGGTTTTCTCCGGGTGCTCCGGTTTCCTCCCACAGTCCAAAAACATGCATGTTAGGCTGATTGTTAACTCTAAATTGACCCTAGGTGTGAGTGAGACAGGTCCCTCTTGTAAATGAGTCCCCGTGGCTCAACGAGTCCAGCCTGTATAAATAAAGGTTGAATGAATGAATGAACAAACTGATATGGAGAGAACACAAATTCTGTAAGAATAAAAATACTAAATCTATTACAGTACTGTACAAAGTCAGAGACCCATTGAATGATAAAGCTCTGTATTTGTTGTATAACACAATCATTTTTCCACACTCAAAAGTATGAATGTTTACATGAAAACTGGAGTGAAACAACTTTATTCAATTTTATTTCACTCAGCATGTAGCTTGCAGATAGGCAGCCGTGGCATAGTGGTAATGGCACTCGTCCACCGATCGGAAGGTTGGAGGTTCGAATCCCGTTTCCCCACACCATGTGTCGTTGTGTCCCTGGGCAAGACACTTAACCCCGAGTTTCTCCCGGTAGGACTGGATGGCGCCTTGCATGGCAGTCTGCCGCTACCGGTGTATGAATGTGTGTATGAATGGTTGGATGGTTGGTATTGTAAAGCGCTTTGGGGCCCCTCATAGGGGGCTGGAAAGCGCTATATAAATAAGCTCCATTTACCATTTGTCCTTCGTCCAGGAAGGACAAAGATGCCTTCCTGACAAAACCGCCGTTCACATAAAGCGCATGTGTCTCCGCGGAGAAACTTATGAACCGACACGGTCCATAGCAGGGTTTCCAGGCCGAAGGCCTGTAAGTCGATGTCCTCGTAAGTCGGGGACCACCTGTACAATCCCGCCGCCTTCAGATAAAAGTGGCCAACACAGGTAGTTCTCGACTTGCGGCGGCTTCAACTTACGGCGTTTCAGCTATACGAACCGGCGTAGAAATGGAACTCGTTCGTAAGTTGGGGATCACCTGTACAATCCCCCCTTCAGATAAAAGTGACCAATGCAATCCCGCCTTGACCGTGGAATAGGTGACAGGTGACAGGACTTGCAGTCTCCCCTAGCAACTTCATCTGCCATAGCAACTGATTCTGTAGTCTGTGATGTAAATGGCCTCATATACATACCAATGGACGTGATAATGCTAATTCAATCTCGTAAGTCGGGGACCACCTGTACAATCCCGCCGCCTTCAGATAAAAGTGGCCAACACAGGTAGTTCTCGACTTGCGGCGGCTTCAACTTACGGCGTTTCAGCTATACGAACCG
Organism: Garcialebias charrua; assembly: GCA_038048925.1. Lineage (NCBI taxonomy): Eukaryota > Metazoa > Chordata > Actinopteri > Cyprinodontiformes > Rivulidae > Garcialebias > Garcialebias charrua. Next base: position 8,038 of record JBBPBX010068266.1, read on the forward strand.
GCGTAGAAATGGAACTCGTTCGTAAGTTGGGGATCACCTGTACAATCCCCCCTTCAGATAAAAGTGACCAATGCAATCCCGCCTTGACCGTGGAATAGGTGACAGGTGACAGGACTTGCAGTCTCCCCTAGCAACTTCATCTGCCATAGCAACTGATTCTGTAGTCTGTGATGTAAATGGCCTCATATACATACCAATGGACGTGATAATGCTAATTCAATCTGTCATTTTACAGTCTCCCATGAGAGCTATATGTAAAATATTTACAAGTACATATGTTTGGTAGTCCTAGTGTTAAGGCGGCATCGGTCTTGAACGTTTTATTTTCTTTAATCATGTCATGGAGGAAGGAGTATTGGTGCAAGCATATTCCTAAATAGGAAGACAACTTAGGAAAGGGTTAGTTTATTAGTTATACAGAGGTTTTAGATTTGGAATGAACAAAATCGTCACTCATACAGCATGAGGCGTCTTAAAAGTTTATATGAGCAATTAACAACAATGTTAAAGGTTTATATGAGCAATTAACAACACTTTTTTTTCCTCTGTGAAATATGTGTGAAGCAGATCTAGGATAGGGGACGCCCCTTGGAAATGTTTCCTGGCCTGTAGGCTCAAACCACTCAAACCTGAAGTGGACCTGATCAGAGGGTGTTTAGAAATATGATGGTTCTGTAGATTTATAGCAATTGACTTGACTAGACGACATGTGACTTATTGACTCAGGAAGAAGTGTATAGAACCACAGGTGTACAATGTTTTGTGAATTATGCTCGGCCGCCGCATGCTATGTTACTTTTATGTGTGTAATTTCTGCTATAAGCTGAATAAAAAGGTACAGTATTTTTGTAAGTATGAACCGCCTCATAATTAACCCTAATGAAGATTAAGTCTCTCCCAAACCCAACTAACATGCATGATTCATTCTTTGTACTACTGATTTATAATTTATTGGGTGTTGTTTGCTATGGACATGATTCTGCTTATTATAGGTGGTTCCTGGAAATGCTCCAGCTGAGGGGGTAATGATGGACCTCTATTTTTGTTTTATTGCACATTTCTGGGTACAAATTTTAATATAACATTGGAGAAATTGGTTTATGTTTTAGAATCTGACACGTTTGGGCCTTCTCTCAGATGACTGAATTGGGTTAACCCGAGAAGGCCCTGTTGTAGTCTAACAAGTCGGAAGTTTGTGGTTTAGGTTTTCTCAACGGAGTCCAGGGAAGGCAAGAACAGACAGCCCTGGTCAGTAAGGACCCGTGGGGGGTCACTGAGCGCGCATTGCAGGTAGTGCGTGTCAATGCCAGGGGATCCACACGGTTCAGTGTGCTCTAGCTCGTGAACTAGGAAGGAGCTAAATGATTGGGCTGGACGACAAGAAGAGGTCTCATTCGAACTCTCATGCCTTGGTAGACCAAAGTAGTCAAGTAAAGTTGCGTGCGGGCCCAGAAGGACTCTGTTTTATGGGGCCACTTGATAATGGAATATCCACACATAGTACAGACACCTAGAAAGATAAAAACATTACATATTAGAGTCTCACATAACACGAAGAAAACTCGGGGACATAGGAGGACCTCCCCGAGCAACGCCGGGGGTCTGCCTTGAGTAGCTGTTAACAGTTCCAGGGGAATGCCCCTGAGTACGTGTGGCACATTCAAAAGTATATTAATGTTTCTGTGATGGTGATATAAATCTTGTGTTCTTTCTCTATTTTTGTGTGTTCAAGGGAGACAACTGCCTTGCTGCTGGAGGAGGAATTTGGGAAACTTAAGGTTCATAATTCTGTAATATCCTAAAGCGCTTACTATTATTATCGTTAGGGATCCCAAAGTAATGCGCCAACTGATTTTGTTAAAAAAACTATAACTTGGAGGATTTTGAAAAAACTGATTGAATATTGTGTATATATGCGTTTAGCTACGTTATTAGGTGTGTGATTTTATTTCTTTTGGGATGAACCTCAGTAATTGAGGTCCAAAGGGGGTTTGTTATGAAATAAAATAGTTTTGTCTTCGTGGTTTTTATTCCTCCTGAAGGGTTTTTTAAAATGGTGCAGTTTGAGTCTGTTATGCAGGCTTAGGGCATGGAAGGAGGCCTGGCGCCTCTTTGTCTGTCAGTTGTACGACCTTGTAGATACATGGTTTTGGAAGAAGTCTACTGAAAGTCCCTTTCTTATGGTTACTCAGTCAGAAGGTATGGTAAATGGTAAATGGAGCTTATTTATATAGCGCTTTCCAGCCCCCTGTGAGGAGCCCCAAAGCGCTTTACAATACCAGCCATCCACCCATTCATTCAGACATTCATACACTGGTAGTGGTAGCCTAACTTGCAAGGCGCCATCCAGACCTACCGGGAGCAACTCGGGGTTAAGTAACTTGCCCAGGGACACAACGACATATGGTGGGCGGATGCGGGATTCGAACCTCCAACCTTCTGATCAAGGGTCGACTGCCATTACCACTACACCACGGTCGCACAAGGTATGTGTCGTGCCCTTCCCCCCGGAGGCCTGTGTAGATCAGAATAGAAGCTTTCTGGCAGTTGGGGTGGACAAGAGAATAAAGCAGAACTTTTCTTATTGGTTGAGAGCAGAAATACCTTGCAAGAGTATAAAACATGAGTTTCCTCCTCCACGTCAGTTAACGCAGGCAAGCCCAAGGAGAAGAACAACTAATCAGGTTGTATATGGTGTCTCCCTTGAAATGCGCATTTCAATGTGTTTTCTCTCTCTTGTTCTTTCTTTCTTTCTCTCTCTTTCTTCTTTCTCCCTATCTCCCTCTCTCATTCTCTGCCTTCTCATTTGAGATCATATATATGGCTTTATAAAATATAACAAATGTATTCTGTGACTTTTTAAACTTACAATTAATTAAAAATGGTTTTGGAACTTTAAGGGTGCGTTTGTTGTGTTTTCAGAGTTTCTCCTTTTCTGATCCAAAGTGAGACCAAACAACGAGCTTGGTGCGTAATGCCAACAAGTTCCTAGGTAACCACCTGCTGCCAATCTGGTTAATGAGTCCAGCTGCTATTTAAGCCTTGGAGGAGGTTCCAGTCTTCACTGAATCATTCAGTCACCTTGGGTACTGTGAGACAGCCATTTTAATGTTTTCCTTTGTGAACTTATGTTTAATCAGCTTATGTCTCCCTGTGTTTTCAAGACAAATCTGTGACTCACCTCTGGAACCCAAACTGGACAAGCTGCCTCCAAACTGGACTCCTTCTCTGAGAAAACTCTGTACTCCAGCCTGACACTCTTCCACCAGCTGCCACCTGCAAGACACTACTTGGGACTCTTGGATAAATACAAGGAATTACTCACCTGATGGACACTCACCTCCTCCCTCTGGTCTGCCTCCTCCAAGTTCCTTCTGTAAGAGAGAGAGACTTAATTAAACACTAAAACTGCAATATTCCCCAAACATCATCATTAATCTTTTTCCCCTTTCCTTCCAGGAACCCTGACTTCCTTTACCCCAGCACTGTAAATAAACTCACTTAACTGATTACCTGTGTCTGTGATCCTTCTCAGCCTTGGTCTGAATTTGAGTAAATGTTTCAGTAATTATTTACGACAGAATGATTCAGCCATAACATGAGTACTCATGACCAGACTGAGATGGATCAATTAAGAGAAGCTATTCTTTCCCAAGAACAACAACTAACTGCAACCCAAAACATGTTTCAACAGATTCAGAGCCAACAACAAACTATCTCAGAGAACTTGACTAAACTGGGTGGAATGGTCCACAAGCTGGGAGAGCAGAGATCTCCTCCTTCCCACACCGGAATTACCAACACTGCCTCTGCTGCACAATCCCCAGAGCCACCAACCCAATACTCTGTGCGTGAGCCCGAGATGAAACCCAGTCAACTATTTTCTGGTAAAACTGAACATTTTGGTGGGTTTATGCTACAATGTAATCTAGCCTTTAGCAGAGCTCCACGAACCTATTCCTCCGACTCGTCCCGCATATCCTACATAGTTTCCGCCCTACAAGGAGAGGCCTTAAGGTGGGCTGATGCTTACTTTGGTTCCATTTCTGTAAGTGACTGTACCTTTTCCACTTTTTACAACGACTTTCAGAGAGTTTTCGAGCGACCGTTGCACCAGGAAACAGCTTCCAAGAGGCTAATGGCGCTGCGTCAGGGGAACCAATCTGCGGCGGACTTCACTCTCCACTTCTGGATTGTGGCCAGACAGGCCGGATGGGAGGACCTCGCTCTACGGGGAGTATTCGTCAATGCCCTCAATGATCAAAATAAGAATCAGTTGGCCCTTGTAAATGAACCTGACAACTTAAACGATCTTATTGATTTATCCATCTGCATTGACGATCACCACAGAGAATATCGGGGGTTGTTGGACTACAAATCCCAGGGTCCTTCCACTTCTGTGACTCCATTTCCGGATCCGGTAAGCCATACGTATGTAATCCTGTGAATGAACCTGATTCATCAGACTGTGAATGAACCTGATTCATCAGAGCCTATGTTAATTGGGCGTACCCACCTCACCCCTGAGGAGAGACTGAAACGTTTATCAGCTAAAGAATGCTTATATTGTGGGAAGAAGGGGCACTTCATTGCTACATGTTCTCTTGGAAAAACCTTGGGAGATAGCGAAAGACCAAACGGGAGGACCCTGAACTGAAAGTGCTGCCCTTGACAGGCAAAACGAAGGAACCGCCAATGGGGCGGCACTATTGGAACATGGAAATAAGCATCCCTGAGATCTATGGAAGTGAACCAATTGCCCGGGGAAATCGCCCTAACACAACCTTGGTGGTCAGCATGCGGAAAGGCATGACCTTCAAGTATATATTCAGGTGCCTGAGGTCCAGAACCGGACATAGACCCCAGGACTTATTCGGAACAAGAAAATAAGTGGAATAAAAGCCCCCTGGATCCAGTAGGGGTCTACAGGCATCATAGCTCCCTTGGCCAGCAAGGTGCAGATCTCTTCGTTCAGTGCCTGTGCTTTAATCGGGTTGCGGATGACAGTCATCCTGACCCAGCCAGGAACGGGTGGCCGGCGGCGGAATTGAAAACGATACTCCCGGGACATGGTGGACAACACCCACAAGTCCGGGGTGTGGGCAACCCAGTAGTTGAGTTGTCCCGGGGTAAAACAACCGACCTCTGGCCCTAAGGCCTCATCTATGGGCCCCCCGATCCATCGAAGGCCTGGGAGGACGCCAGCCAGACTGTGCTGTTTGAAAGGGATGAGATGGCCTGGCCCCATCTGGGCCACGAGCCTGATTACTCCAACCTGGAACAGGTCTCTGGGCCAAACTCCGACCCTGCGTTACGTGTTGAGGTCCAATGGAAGAAGGAGACGGGAGTGAAGACCTTCGTGAAGGACCCGCTACCGGCCAAGAGCCGGCTGGTTGGCGACCGCGTCTGTGAAGCCCTGCCAGTTGCTGCCTTGTCCGAGACGCCTGAGCCGTTCGGTCCAAAGCGTCCAGCGCTGCAGAGCCAAAAAGTTCCCTTGCGACTACAAGTAGGTCCATGAGGGTTCTCCTGCAGGGCTCAGTGAGTGGGGACTGAGCCAGCCAGATCTAGCGGCGAGCACGCACCAGCGTGGAGAGTGAATAAACGACCAAACAGAAATATGCTGGTGAAGATTCTCAGTCGTCCATGACATGATAAAATCAAAAAAGGCGTTCAATACAGGATCAACTGGACTTTATTTGTTGCAGAAAACGTTTCGACTTCTGTCCAGAAGTCTTTTTCAATTCTGAATGAATGGAAGCTGTGAGACCGAGAAGTTTTATACAGGCTGACATGCCACGCACCAACATATGAAATTGGAAACTGAAATAACCCCACAACATACCTGAGATAACATGCCCATTCTATTTAAATTGACAAAACAACACATCACAGCTTAACAGAAGGGGGTTTGTAACACATACATGTAAATTGAAAGATCACACCTTAACAGTAGGGGGTTCCCTTGAGGTCTCTGGTAGAAGACACAAAACTGTATGTAAATTGACAAAAAAACACCTCCCAACCAACAACAGAGGCTACTCAGAGAACTTTGTTAGTCTAATTTACAGACAAGACATCTCTGCTCCCATCCGATGTAAAACGTTTCGGAATCAAATCCAAAACTAAGTTATAAGTCTTAGAAAGTTGAAATCTCAGACCTCCTCTGTTAAGAGAAGGTTTTTCTCTCTTAACATAACAGCTTCCTTCACCCCGCTCTCAAAACATCTGTGCTCTCGGTCCAAAATTTGAACATTCTGGTCCTCAAATGAGTGACCCTTGTCCGTGAGATGGAGGTGAACAGCTGAGTTTTGTCCAGAGGAGGATACTCTCCTGTGTTGGGACATTCTGAACATTCTGGGACATTCTGGCACAGAATGTCCCAACACAGGAGAGCATCCTCCTCTGGACAAAACTCAGCTGTTCACCTCCACCTCACGGACAAGGGTCACTCATTTGAGGACCAGAATGTTCAAATTTTGGACCGAGAGCACAGATGGTTTGAGAGGGGGGTGAAGGAAGCTGTTTATGTTAAGAGAGAAAAACCTTCTCTTAACAGAGGAGGAGGTCTGAGATTTCAACTTTCTAAGACTTATAACTCAGTTTTGGATTTGATTCCGAAACGTTTTACACCGGATGGGAGCAGAGATGTCTTGTCTGTAAATTAGACTAACAAAGTTCTCTGAGTAGCCTCTGTTGTTGGTTGGGAGGTGTTTTTTGTCAATTTACATACAGTTTTGTGTCTTCTACCAGAGACCTCAAGGGAACCCCCTACTGTTAAGGTGTGATCTTTCAATTTACATGTATGTGTTACAAACCCCCTTCTGTTAAGCTGTGATGTGTTGTTTTGTCAATTTAAATAGAATGGGCATGTTATCTCAGGTATGTTGTGGGGTTATTTCAGTTTCCAATTTCATATGTTGGTGCGTGGCATGTCAGCCTGTATAAAACTTCTCGGTCTCACAGCTTCCATTCATTCAGAATTGAAAAAGACTTCTGGACAGAAGTCGAAACGTTTTCTGCAACAAATAAAGTCCAGTTGATCCTGTATTGAACGCCTTTTTTGATTTTGACCAAACAGAAAAGTAACTCAATGCGGGCAGAAAACGCCACTGCAGAGTTGAATAAACAAGCAACAGAAAAGTCACACGAGCGAAAATGCTACAGGTGAGTCAGATAAAGCGAGTGGAGTGAAAAATAAACTCAATGCGGGCAGAAGCACAACCACAGAGTTGAATAAACAAGCAATAGAAAACTCACGCAAGCGAAAACGCTACAGGTGAGTCAGATAAAGCGAGTGGAGTGAAAAATAAACTCAATGCGGGCAGAAGCACAACCACAGAGTTGAATAAACAAGCAACAGAAAAGTCACACGAGCGAAAACGCTACAGGTGAGTCGAATAAACAACCAAACAGAAAATTAACTCAATGCGGGCAGAAGCGCCACAGCAGAGTTGTACAAACAAACAATAGGAAACTCAACACGAGCTAAAACGCTACAGGTGAGTTAAATAAACAACCAGAGCAAAAAAGTAACTAAATGCGGGCAGAAACGCCCTGGAGAGTTAAAAAAAGCTCAACTTACCAGTTGTCCCAGCTCTGGTAAAAGTGAAAAACAGCTTGTGCAGCCCTGGGAGAGCGAGACTTACCGCAGCTCCGACCAAGACGGTCACGTGGCTACCAGCAACAAGCAGTGTAGGAAAGCGGTGGTTCACACAGAAGCAACCAGCTTCACACGACCACACGCCTGTACTCAACATACAAACCTGCGAGCGAGAAGAATGAAGGGATTTGAACGTTAGGTGCCACAATATAGAGTCACGTGGGTCCCCGGTGGGTCACGGGGTGACTTTGTTGTAATTTGTACTCACCCTGCGCATGCGCAATAATGTTTATTCGTGCTTGGAAGCACTGCCTCTGGCAGTCAGGAGGGATGAAATAAAACTACTGTATGTCAACCTCAAGTATGCATAGCTAGACGCTAATATGTCAGAGAAGCAAAATTGTTGGGTGAGCTATACAACATTTCTACTAGAAACTTTGAAAGAGCTCAAAATTATATTTTATTACTTGTAGCTCAATCAGGAAGTGCAGTAATGTCTTCATCATCAGTAAAACCTGGCATGGGTGAATTTTGGGCACTCAGGTTTGTTTATGTTCATTACAGAATTAGAATGGAGGTAAAACTTCTCATTCTGTTTTTTTTGTTTGGTTGGTTGGTTGGTTTAGGGAAGTTTACCACTCCGCTCATGTCAGTACTTCTATTCTGAATAAAAGCCTGCTGCATTTAAATGCTCGTTGTGAACGGATTGTGCCCATGTAAATGATACTTTTGGATTATTTTATCCAAATACATTTCAATCCAGTCAAAAATTTTGCACATGTAAACATATTGACATCTCAGGTATTGGGAAAACAAGAAAAACAATATTGGTAAAGACTTTTTTTTTTTAACAATATTATTTCACAAAGTGAATGTTAATGATCTTTATTCACTGGGTTTGGTTGGCTTTTGGTATCTATAAAAAAGAAAAAAGTCTGTCCTACGAGAACTTTATCAAATACAAAAAACTTCTCACAATTACACAACAAGCAATTCACATTTAAAATTCAGTAAACTGAATATGAAATTGAAACCGTGGTCTTAAAATAGCTGAGGCTTTTAGTCTAATTTATTTCCATCTGGAGTCTCACACTCAGTCAATTATTTCTTGATCTGCAAACACTCTTCTCATTGCAGGCAAATATGCATAATTTATGCATTGAAAAAACTGTGGTTGATAAGTTTATCCAGCGAAAAGTGAAACAGAAAATAATTTGTGTGATATAAATCATTTTAATTATTGAACCTATTGGATATTAGCTGGATGCATTCAACCATTAAACAATGTGAGGTTCCCACTCAGACAAATAAAATATTTCTGGCAAAGAGCCCATACAATGTGCTATTTTATAAAATAATTCACCTGTTTAAACATTATCAGAGTAGTAACATTCAAAATTAGTCTCTGTAAACACGTTTACTTTCATTTGCAGCAAAGGCTCAACAGAAAATGTTCCAAACATTTTAATTTAGTCAATTCTGTATGTCCTTCCACATTTTGTCCAAGCCATCCATCTGTCTGTCCATCCGTCCGTCCATCTGTCCGTCCGTCACTAGTGCACATATCCAGCAGTCACTGTGCAAGTCACAGATATGCCCTGGACAGGTCTCCAGTCCATTAGAGGCCACATAGAGAAAAATGAGACAAACAACCATTCACTCGCAGGGGGGCAAGATGGCCGTGTATCAGTAAACAGTGTTTAGCCCAACTCCGCTACGTGACGCTACGTGACGCTACAGACTCAACACTGGAACCTCCAGACCTCCCAGCTTCAGAGAATGCCCCTGCTACTTCATCTGATTCAAGCACACCACTGGACAACTCTCCATCCCAGCCCAGCTCAACGCAGATAAGAACAGAACGTCAGGCATCAGTACTTGGTAAGAAAAGAAATAGTACAATCACATTTAACATCGCTGTATTTGTGATAAGTACATGCATTCATTATAATTTTGAAATAAAAGAATAGATCAATCAATAAAAGTGAGTCATACGGTTTCTAGATTTGTCATTCGCACCCCTTGTAATGGTATGAAATATACAGCAACCCATCTACACACAACAAATAAATGTTGAACTCACAAATCAATTGGACCTATGATATAAACCAAGACACATATTAACTACTAAGCATTTCATATTTAATAATAGACAAGGCTCTAACAAATATCATAAAACAAATATATAGCTGTGTCTGTTAATGTGTGCACATTTGCTCACACACACATTTGTACAACTTTGGTCCCATTGGTCCATATAGTTCTAAAATTATTTTCAACCCAATGATTGAATATAACTAAAATGAAAGTTTATATTAAAAAACCTGCATTATGTATTCATTCACAAACGTTACTTTCACATCAACAACAAACTGTCTTCAGTAGTAGCACTTTTGTTTTTAACATATAAAAAAAAACGTATACTTGTGTAACCACATGCCGTGTCTTTGTTTATAGGCAAGAGAAAGCACAAAGACAAAGGAAAGGACCAAAGCCACATCACGGTGCTGATGAAGCAACAGGAACTGGACCACGAACAACGAGAACGGCACATGAGTCTTCTACTGGAGCAATCCCGTGAGTCCAGGGAGCAGGAGGCCATAGTGCGCGCCCAAGAGGCCGCAGCGCGGGCAGAAGAAGCAGCAGCTAGGCGAGAGGAAGCATCAACCAGGACGCAGGAGGCAGCAGCTCGGGAAATGGAGGTAGCTACAAGATGACAGGAGGCCACAGCTAGGGAAATGGAGGCCACAACGAGGGCACAGGAAGCTGCAGCTAGGCAAAAAGAGGCAGCAACTCGGGCACAGGAGGTAGCTGAACTTGGGCGGTCAATTCAGAAGGATGCAGCCTTCCGAAGGGAGGATATGACCCAAAATGCATCTTTTAACCAAGCCTTCCTTGGAGTGCTGGGTGAACTTGCACGTGCATTGACGCACAGACATGTGTAACATTCCATTACTACAGATACATAGACAGTAGCGACAAAAATATATTGATTGATATACCAAGGTAGTTAATAGAAACTGTATCTGTTCTAAATATGTTTAACCCATCCATCCATCCATCCATCCATCTTCTTCCGCTTATCCGGGGTCGGGTCGCGGGGGTAGCAGCCTAAGTAGGGAGGCCCAGACTTCCCTCTCCCCAGCCACTTGGAGCAGTTCCTCCGGGGGAATCCCAAGGCGTTCCCAGGCCAGCCGAGAAACATAGTCCCTCCAGCGCGTCCTGGGTCTTCCTCTGGGTCTCCTCCCGGTGGGACGTGCCCGGAACACCTCACCAGGGAGGCGTCCAGGAGGCATCCTAACCAGATGCCCGAGCCACCTCAACTGGCTCCTCTCGATGTGGAGAAGCAGCGGCTCTACTCCGAGTCCCTCCCGGATGACTGAGCTTCTCACCCTATCTCTAAGGGAGAGTCCAGCCACCCTGCGGAGAAAACTCATTTCAGCCGCTTGTATCCGAGATCTTGTTCTTTCGGTCATAACCCAAAGCTCATGACCATAGATGAGGGTGGGAACGTAGATCGATCGGTAAATTGAGAGCTTTG
>JBBPBX010068267.1:0-19178 GCA_038048925.1 Garcialebias charrua
CCCAACAGCACATGACTTCTTGTCCAATATGTCCAATATGTCTCTCTGATCATTAGCATAACACAGTATTTATGTTAGTTCTATTTGTTTGGCAGGAAGAAAGCTGAACATTGGCTTCACCACCAGGGCTAAGCTGAACAAGTTGCTAGATGATGGAGAATATGGAAAGATAAGGTAAAGCTTATTTTTTAACACCAAGAACACAGTAGAAATAGCCTCTCAATTATTACTTATACCTCTGACCACTTGAGGAATTCCAGCTGTTCCCAGCTTTTTGTGTGAAGAACACACAGTTCAAAACACTTAAAATTCAATTGTTTTCAACTCTTCTTACCATTTAGGCACTGTATTTATGTTTTGTTGCTGTTTTGCTGTTGATATGTACATTTTCTGCTAAACCCACTGGAAAATAAAGAATGTCTCTAACTTTTCTCTTGTCATTTTTGACTAAACCTACATCATAAAATGCTCTTCATACAATGTACAGTAACAGTTAAAACACAGTCAAAAAGGTGGTAAATACTAACATTTATGGAGGACTTACTGACATTATTAGAAATAAAAGCAGAAATATATAAATAGACCATTAAATGAATATATGCACTTAAAGTTTAAAGTTTAGTTTAAAACAAAACAAACAGGAAAACACCTGTGCTTTTGTTTTAAACTAAACCTTAAACTAAACTGAGGCAGCACAGACATCTGCACGTGGATCCTGCTTTATCCTGTCTGTTGACCAATAGGAGAAGAGCTGATCCAGGAAAGGTTTCCTTTTTTTTTAATTGGTGCATTTTAAGTTATTTATTGGTTTTTATATGTTTTAGTTATTTATTCGTCCATTAATATATTTATTTTTACTTTTTATTTCTAATTATGTCAGTTTTGGTCCTCCATACATATTCAAATATGAAATAGTATTTCAATCTGACACAGATCTATAAAGTAGAGTGTAGGGAGTCATTTTCAGTCAATTTCTATTGTAGGATGTAGCCAACAGGATGAGGGCAGGTGACGCTCACCAGCACAATCAAACCCTGTTGCCGCGCTGCCGCCGCACTGCCGTCGCGCTGCCCCCCCCCACACACACACACACACAAAAACAAGATTCTCACTCTTTGGCTTTTTGAAAAGTTGGCAGCCCTGACTTCCTGTTTGTTCATCAGCTCCATGTTTTACTGAGCTTCTGTGAGAGACTTTGAACATCTCACATTGTTTGTTGCTTCAGTAGAACAACAGCTCAGAAGAACTCACTGAGGAACATAGAGACCACTGGCAGGAAGCTGCTGGTACCAGTCTGAACCATCTAGAACATCTACACACTGAGGTCCTTGAAGAAACCAGAACCAGTTCTAGTTGATCCAGAACATCTACACACTGAGGTCCTTGAAGAAACCAGAACTGGTTCTAGTTGATCCAGAACATCTACACACTGAGGTCCTTGAAGAAACCAGAACTGGTTCTAGTTGATCCAGAACATCTACACACTGAGGTCCTTGAAGAAACCAGAACCGGTTCTAGTTGATCCAGAACATCTACACACTGAGGTCCTTGAAGAAACCAGAACCAGTTCTAGTTGATCCAGAACATCTACACACTGAGGTCCTTGAAGAAACCAGAACTGGTTCTAGTTGATCCAGAACATCTACACACTGAGGTCCTTGAAGAAACCAGAACCAGTTCTAGTTGATCCAGAACATCTACACACTGAGGTCCTTGAAGAAACCAGAACCGGTTCTAGTTGATCCAGAACATCTACACACTGAGGTCCTTGAAGAAACCAGAACCGGTTCTAGTTGATCCAGAACATCTACACACTGAGGTCCTTGAAGAAACCAGAACCGGTTCTAGTTGATCCAGAACATCTACACACTGAGGTCCTTGAAGAAACCAGAACTGGTTCTAGTTGATCCAGAACATCTACACACTGAGGTCCTTGAAGAAACCAGAACCAGTTCTAGTTGATCCAGAACATCTACACACTGAGGTCCTTGAAGAAACCAGAACCAGTTCTAGTTGATCCAGAACATCTACACACTGAGGTCCTTGAAGAAACCAGAACCAGTTCTAGTTGATCCAGAACATCTACACACTGAGGTCCTTGAAGAAACCAGAACCAGTTCTAGTTGATCCAGAACATCTACACACTGAGGTCCTTGAAGAAACCAGAACCAGTTCTAGTTGATCCAGAACATCTACACACTGAGGTCCTTGAAGAAACCAGAACCAGTTCTAGTTGATCCAGAACATCTACACACTGAGGTCCTTGAAGAAACCAGAACCAGTTCTAGTTGATCCAGAACATCTACACACTGAGGTCCTTGAAGAAACCAGAACCGGTTCTAGTTGATCCAGAACATCTACACACTGAGGTCCTTGAAGAAACCAGAACCGGTTCTAGTTGATCCAGAACATCTACACACTGAGGTCCTTGAAGAAACCAGAACCAGTTCTAGTTGATCCAGAACATCTACACACTGAGGTCCTTGAAGAAACCAGAACCGGTTCTAGTTGATCCAGAACATCTACACACTGAGGTCCTTGAAGAAACCAGAACCGGTTCTAGTTGATCCAGAACATCTACACACTGAGGTCCTTGAAGAAACCAGAACCGGTTCTAGCTGATCCAGAACATCTACACACTGAGGTCCTTGAAGAAACCAGAACCGGTTCTAGTTGATCCAGAACATCTACACACTGAGGTCCTTGAAGAAACCAGAACCGGTTCTAGTTGATCCAGAACATCTACACACTGAGGTCCTTGAAGAAACCAGAACCGGTTCTAGCTGATCTAGAACATCTACACACTGAGGTCCTTGAAGACACCAGAACTGGTTCTAGCTGATCCAGAACATCTACACACTGAGGTCCTTGAAGAAACCAGAACCAGTTCTAGTTGATCCAGAACATCTACACACTGAGGTCCTTGAAGAAACCAGAACCGGTTCTAGCTGATCCAGAACATCTACACACTGAGGTCCTTGAAGAAACCAGAACCGGTTCTAGTTGATCCAGAACATCTACACACTGAGGTCCTTGAAGAAACCAGAACCGGTTCTAGCTGATCCAGAACATCTACACACTGAGGTCCTTGAAGAAACCAGAACCAGTTCTAGCCGATCCAGAACATCTACACACTGAGGTCCTTGATGAGACCAGAACCAGTTCTAGCTGATCCAGAACATCTACACACCGAGGTTCTTGAAGAAACCAGAACCGGTTCTAGCTGATCCAGAACATCTACACACTGAGGTCCTTGAAGAAACCAGAACCGGTTCTAGCTGATCCAGAACATCTACACACTGAGGTCCTTGAAGAAACCAGAACCGGTTCTAGCTGATCCAGAACATCTACACACTGAGGTCCTTGAAGAAACCAGAACCGGTTCTAGCTGATCCAGAACATCTACACACTGAGGTCCTTGAAGAAACCAGAACCAGTTCTAGCTGATCCAGAACATCTACACACTGAGGTCCTTGAAGAAACCAGAACCAGTTCTAGCTGATCCAGAACATCTACACACTGAGGTCCTTGAAGAAACCAGAACCAGTTCTAGCCGATCCAGAACATCTACACACTGAGGTCCTTGAAGAAACCAGAACCGGTTCTAGCTGATCCAGAACATCTACACACTGAGGTCCTTGAAGAAACCAGAACCGGTTCTAGCTGATCCAGAACATCTACACACTGAGGTCCTTGAAGAAACCAGAACCAGTTCTAGCTGATCCAGAACATCTACACACTGAGGTCCTTGAAGAAACCAGAACCGGTTCTAGCTGATCCAGAACATCTACACACTGAGGTCCTTGAAGAAACCAGAACCGGTTCTAGCTGATCCAGAACATCTACACACTGAGGTCCTTGAAGAAACCAGAACCGGTTCTAGTTGATCCAGAACATCTACACACTGAGGTCCTTGAAGAAACCAGAACCGGTTCTAGCTGATCCAGAACATCTACACACTGAGGTCCTTGATGAGACCAGAACCAGTTCTAGCTGATCCAGAACATCTACACACCGAGGTTCTTGAAGAAACCAGAACCGGTTCTAGCTGATCCAGAACATCTACACACTGAGGTCCTTGAAGAAACCAGAACCAGTTCTAGTTGATTCAGAACATCTACACACTGAGGTCCTTGAAGAAACCAGAACCAGTTCTAGTTGATCCAGAACATCTACACACTGAGGTCCTTGAAGAAACCAGAACCAGTTCTAGTTGATCCAGAACATCTACACACTGAGGTCCTTGAAGAAACCAGAACCGGTTCTAGTTGATCCAGAACATCTACACACTGAGGTCCTTGAAGAAACCAGAACCGGTTCTAGTTGATCCAGAACATCTACACACTGAGGTCCTTGAAGAAACCAGAACCGGTTCTAGTTGATCCAGAACATCTACACACTGAGGTCCTTGAAGAAACCAGAACCGGTTCTAGTTGATCCAGAACATCTACACACTGAGGTCCTTGAAGAAACCAGAACCGGTTCTAGTTGATCCAGAACATCTACACACTGAGGTCCTTGAAGAAACCAGAACCGGTTCTAGTTGATCCAGAACATCTACACACTGAGGTCCTTGAAGAAACCAGAACCGGTTCTAGCTGATCCAGAACATCTACACACTGAGGTCCTTGAAGAAACCAGAACCGGTTCTAGTTGATCCAGAACATCTACACACTGAGGTCCTTGAAGAAACCAGAACCGGTTCTAGCTGATCCAGAACATCTACACACTGAGGTCCTTGAAGAAACCAGAACCGGTTCTAGCTGATCCAGAACATCTACACACTGAGGTCCTTGAAGAAACCAGAAACAGTTCTAGCTGATCCAGAACATCTACACACTGAGGTCCTTGAAGAAACCAGAACCAGTTCTAGCTGATCCAGAACATCTACACACTGAGGTCCTTGAAGAAACCAGAACCGGTTCTAGCTGATCCAGAACATCTACACACTGAGGTCCTTGAAGAAACCAGAACCGGTTCTAGTTGATCCAGAACATCTACACACTGAGGTCCTTGAAGAAACCAGAACCAGTTCTAGCTGATCCAGAACATCTACACACTGAGGTCCTTGAAGAAACCAGAACCGGTTCTAGCTGATCCAGAACATCTACACACTGAGGTCCTTGATGAGACCAGAACCAGTTCTAGCTGATCCAGAACATCTACACACCGAGGTTCTTGAAGAAACCAGAACCGGTTCTAGCTGATCCAGAACATCTACACACTGAGGTCCTTGAAGAAACCAGAACCGGTTCTAGCTGATCCAGAACATCTACACACTGAGGTCCTTGAAGAAACCAGAACCGGTTCTAGCTGATCCAGAACATCTACACACTGAGGTCCTTGAAGAAACCAGAACCAGTTCTAGCTGATCCAGAACATCTACACACTGAGGTCCTTGAAGAAACCAGAACCAGTTCTAGCCGATCCAGAACATCTACACACTGAGGTCCTTGAAGAAACCAGAACCAGTTCTAGCTGATCCAGAACATCTACACACTGAGGTCCTTGAAGAAACCAGAACCGGTTCTAGCTGATCCAGAACATCTACACACTGAGGTCCTTGAAGAAACCAGAACCGGTTCTAGTTGATCCAGAACATCTACACACTGAGGTCCTTGAAGAAACCAGAACCGGTTCTAGTTGATCCAGAACATCTACACACTGAGGTCCTTGAAGAAACCAGAACCGGTTCTAGCTGATCCAGAACATCTACACACTGAGGTCCTTGAAGAAACCAGAACCAGTTCTAGCTGATCCAGAACATCTACACACTGAGGTCCTTGATGAGACCAGAACCAGTTCTAGCTGATCCAGAACATCTACACACCGAGGTTCTTGAAGAAACCAGAACCGGTTCTAGCTGATCCAGAACATCTACACACTGAGGTCCTTGAAGAAACCAGAACCAGTTCTAGTTGATCCAGAACATCTACACACTGAGGTCCTTGAAGAAACCAGAACCAGTTCTAGTTGATCCAGAACATCTACACACTGAGGTCCTTGAAGAAACCAGAACCAGTTCTAGTTGATCCAGAACATCTACACACTGAGGTCCTTGAAGAAACCAGAACCGGTTCTAGCTGATCCAGAACATCTACACACTGAGGTCCTTGAAGAAACCAGAAATGGTTCTAGTTGATCCAGAACATCTACACACTGAGGTCCTTGAAGAAACCAGAACCAGTTCTAGTTGATCCAGAACATCTACACACTGAGGTCCTTGAAGAAACCAGAACCGGTTCTAGCTGATCCAGAACATCTACACACTGAGGTCCTTGAAGAAACCAGAACCAGTTCTAGTTGATCCAGAACATCTACACACTGAGGTCCTTGAAGAAACCAGAACCAGTTCTAGCTGATCCAGAACATCTACACACTGAGGTCCTTGAAGAAACCAGAACCAGTTCTAGCCGATCCAGAACATCTACACACTGAGGTCCTTGATGAGACCAGAACCAGTTCTAGCTGATCCAGAACATCTACACACCGAGGTTCTTGAAGAAACCAGAACCGGTTCTAGCTGATCCAGAACATCTACACACTGAAGTCCTTGAAGAAACCAGAACCGGTTCTAGCTGATCTAGAACATCTACACACTGAGGTCCTTGAAGAAACCAGAACCGGTTCTAGCTGATCCAGAACATCTACACACTGAGGTCCTTGAAGAAACCAGAACCGGTTCTAGCTGATCCAGAACATCTACACACTGAGGTCCTTGAAGAAACCAGAACCAGTTCTAGCCGATCCAGAACATCTACACACTGAGGTCCTTGAAGAAACCAGAACCAGTTCTAGCTGATCCAGAACATCTACACACTGAGGTCCTTGAAGAAACCAGAACCGTTCTAGCTGATCCAGAACATCTACACACTGAGGTCCTTGAAGAAACCAGAACCGGTTCTAGCTGATCCAGAACATCTACACACTGAGGTCCTTGAAGAAACCAGAACCGGTTCTAGCTGATCCAGAACATCTACACACTGAGGTCCTTGAAGAAACCAGAACCAGTTCTAGCTGATCCAGAACATCTACACACTGAGGTCCTTGAAGAAACCAGAACCGGTTCTAGCTGATCCAGAACATCTACACACTGAGGTCCTTGAAGAAACCAGAACCGGTTCTAGTTGATCCAGAACATCTACACACTGAGGTCCTTGAAGAAACCAGAACCGGTTCTAGCTGATCCAGAACATCTACACACTGAGGTCCTTGAAGAAACCAGAACCAGTTCTAGCTGATCCAGAACATCTACACACCGAGGTTCTTGAAGAAACCAGAACCGGTTCTAGCTGATCCAGAACATCTACACACTGAGGTCCTTGAAGAAACCAGAACCAGTTCTAGTTGATTCAGAACATCTACACACTGAGGTCCTTGAAGAAACCAGAACCAGTTCTAGTTGATCCAGAACATCTACACACTGAGGTCCTTGAAGAAACCAGAACCGGTTCTAGTTGATCCAGAACATCTACACACTGAGGTCCTTGAAGAAACCAGAACCGGTTCTAGTTGATCCAGAACATCTACACACTGAGGTCCTTGAAGAAACCAGAACCGGTTCTAGTTGATCCAGAACATCTACACACTGAGGTCCTTGAAGAAACCAGAACCGGTTCTAGTTGATCCAGAACATCTACACACTGAGGTCCTTGAAGAAACCAGAACCGGTTCTAGTTGATCCAGAACATCTACACACTGAGGTCCTTGAAGAAACCAGAACTGGTTCTAGTTGATCCAGAACATCTACACACTGAGGTCCTTGAAGAAACCAGAACCGGTTCTAGCTGATCCAGAACATCTACACACTGAGGTCCTTGAAGAAACCAGAACCGGTTCTAGTTGATCCAGAACATCTACACACTGAGGTCCTTGAAGAAACCAGAACCGGTTCTAGCTGATCTAGAACATCTACACACTGAGGTCCTTGAAGACACCAGAAATGGTTCTAGCTGATCTAGAACATCTACACACTGAGGTCCTTGAAGAAACCAGAACCGTTCTAGCTGATCCAGAACATCTACACACTGAGGTCCTTGAAGAAACCAGAACCGGTTCTAGCTGATCCAGAACATCTACACACTGAGGTCCTTGAAGAAACCAGAACCAGTTCTAGTTGATCCAGAACATCTACACACTGAGGTCCTTGAAGAAACCAGAACCGGTTCTAGCTGATCCAGAACATCTACACACTGAGGTCCTTGAAGAAACCAGAACCAGTTCTAGCTGATCCAGAACATCTACACACTGAGGTCCTTGATGAGACCAGAACCAGTTCTAGCTGATCCAGAACATCTACACACTGAGGTCCTTGAAGAAACCAGAACCGGTTCTAGCTGATCCAGAACATCTACACACTGAGGTCCTTGAAGAAACCAGAACCGGTTCTAGCTGATCCAGAACATCTACACACTGAGGTCCTTGAAGAAACCAGAACCAGTTCTAGCTGATCCAGAACATCTACACACTGAGGTCCTTGAAGAAACCAGAACCAGTTCTAGCTGATCCAGAACATCTACACACTGAGGTCCTTGAAGAAACCAGAACCAGTTCTAGGATCCAGAACATCTACACACTGAGGTCCTTGAAGAAACCAGAACCGGTTCTAGCTGATCCAGAACATCTACACACTGAGGTCCTTGAAGAAACCAGAACCGGTTCTAGTTGATCCAGAACATCTACACACTGAGGTCCTTGAAGAAACCAGAACCGGTTCTAGCTGATCCAGAACATCTACACACTGAGGTCCTTGATGAGACCAGAACCAGTTCTAGCTGATCCAGAACATCTACACACCGAGGTTCTTGAAGAAACCAGAACCGGTTCTAGCTGATCCAGAACATCTACACACTGAGGTCCTTGAAGAAACCAGAACCAGTTCTAGTTGATCAGAACATCTACACACTGAGGTCCTTGAAGAAACCAGAACCAGTTCTAGTTGATCCAGAACATCTACACACTGAGGTCCTTGAAGAAACCAGAACCAGTTCTAGTTGATCCAGAACATCTACACACTGAGGTCCTTGAAGAAACCAGAACCGGTTCTAGTTGATCCAGAACATCTACACACTGAGGTCCTTGAAGAAACCAGAACCGGTTCTAGTTGATCCAGAACATCTACACACTGAGGTCCTTGAAGAAACCAGAACCGGTTCTAGCTGATCCAGAACATCTACACACTGAGGTCCTTGAAGAAACCAGAACCGGTTCTAGTTGATCCAGAACATCTACACACTGAGGTCCTTGAAGAAACCAGAACCGGTTCTAGCTGATCCAGAACATCTACACACTGAGGTCCTTGAAGAAACCAGAACCGGTTCTAGTTGATCCAGAACATCTACACACTGAGGTCCTTGAAGAAACCAGAACCAGTTCTAGTTGATCCAGAACATCTACACACTGAGGTCCTTGAAGAAACCAGAACCGGTTCTAGCTGATCCAGAACATCTACACACTGAGGTCCTTGAAGAAACCAGAACCGGTTCTAGCTGATCCAGAACATCTACACACTGAGGTCCTTGAAGAAACCAGAACCAGTTCTAGTTGATCCAGAACATCTACACACTGAGGTCCTTGAAGAAACCAGAACCGGTTCTAGCTGATCCAGAACATCTACACACTGAGGTCCTTGAAGAAACCAGAACCAGTTCTAGCTGATCCAGAACATCTACACACTGAGGTCCTTGATGAGACCAGAACCAGTTCTAGCTGATCCAGAACATCTACACACCGAGGTTCTTGAAGAAACCAGAACCGGTTCTAGCTGATCCAGAACATCTACACACTGAGGTCCTTGAAGAAACCAGAACCAGTTCTAGCTGATCCAGAACATCTACACACTGAGGTCCTTGAAGAAACCAGAACCAGTTCTAGCTGATCCAGAACATCTACACACTGAGGTCCTTGAAGAAACCAGAACCAGTTCTAGCTGATCCAGAACATCTACACACTGAGGTCCTTGAAGAAACCAGAACCGGTTCTAGCTGATCCAGAACATCTACACACTGAGGTCCTTGAAGAAACCAGAACCGGTTCTAGTTGATCCAGAACATCTACACACTGAGGTCCTTGAAGAAACCAGAACCGGTTCTAGCTGATCCAGAACATCTACACACTGAGGTCCTTGAAGAAACCAGAACCGGTTCTAGCTGATCCAGAACATCTACACACTGAGGTCCTTGAAGAAACCAGAACCGGTTCTAGTTGATCCAGAACATCTACACACTGAGGTCCTTGAAGAAACCAGAACCGGTTCTAGTGATCCAGAACATCTACACACTGAGGTCCTTGAAGAAACCAGAACCAGTTCTAGTTGATCCAGAACATCTACTTTTCCTGTCTTGAAACTCTCACCATCAGGTAGGAGCTCTAGATACATGAACGTTTCAAAAACACAGTTTTTAGGTTAAGAATTGAAAAAGACAACTGCTGTAAACTCTAAAGCTCCAGGGTGTAAAGTTGAAACCCGTCCAGAACCAGACCTGCAGGTTGGACCCAACTGGACCCTCCAGACCTTCTCACTTTCATGTGTTCATGTGAAAAAATATGGAGTTTGATTTCTCCATTAGATCAGTTCCAGTGTCAAACTGGGACCAGTTCTTCCTGTTCCTGAACAATCTGTAATATCTCAGCACCAACTCTTTACTGGTCCAGAACCAAGAGGACCTGTAGGAGCTCCTGGAGACAAACAATCAGGGAAAATGTTGTGACTCCATGTTGAAAAAACTCAAGTTGGGTTTTGAGTTAGTTTGATTCAAGATGGATCAATAAAAGCTGTGATGTTCACCATGAATCACATAGAAAGTAATATTTTACTAACAGGAGCTGACTGTCATGTTTTCATGTCATGTGTCATGTGGAGAAAACTGGTGAGTCAATCATCGTTTGAAGCTGAAGTTCTCAAGTGAGTCCAGCTGTGAATATGAAGTGTGTCAGCGTCAGATGGTGTTTGTGAATCCTGTTTGAACCAGTGTCTCCACTAATGAAACCAGTTCTGTTGCATCTCCACTAATGAAACCAGTTCTGTTGCATCTCCACTAATGAAACCACTTCTGCTGCATCTCCACTAATGAAACCAGTTCTTCCATTAGGTTTCACTTCTTGTACAGATCATCCTGAAGGATCGTCAAATCATCCTAGATGTAGAACAAACAGACTGAACAACTCATTCATCCCTGGAGTGATCAGACTTTATCAATGAAGAGATGATTTCTGTTCTTTTAATGTCTCAGTGTCTGGTCTAGTACAGATGTTTTATGTGACTACTGACTGAAACTAATTGTCTCTTGGGGATAATAAAGATTTTTATTTATTTATTTATTTCCCTTTTATAGATGGCCTCCCTTCTCACCTTACAGCCATCCTCTCACACCGATATGATTTTTTAATAGAGAGAAAGGAGAGATAGAAAGTAAGACAACAAAACACAACAATTATCCACAAAAAGAGCACAAGGCAAACACACCCAACCTCCGTCTGCAATCCTGCAAAGTACATGACAGAACACAGCAACGAAACATACATGCATAAAGACTAATAATATTCATGACCTTGCAGTAGATTTCCATAAATAAACATACCCATACCTACAAATATATATACAGTATACATACATATACATTCATATTCAGTCACATACCCATCTACATATCTGCATATGATATCTACATATACATCCCTGCATCCATTTGTGTGTGGTTGTGAGCATGCATAAGTGAATAAGGTTCCTCGAATAGAACATTCAGTAGCGACCGTGAAGCATCAGATCCGCCCCCCCAAGGCCCGAGGCAGACGAAGGGGCGATCATAGCCCAAGACCCCAAGAAGGACCCCGAGCCCAGAGTCCCCAGGGCCACCCGAACAGGACGAGCCACTCACCCACTCCCCAGATCCGACCAAAGGGGAGAACCGGAAGAGCCCCACCAGCGACTACACACAATGACCCCCGGGGGGCAACAGCGACAAACTCACAGGCCCCCACCGGAGCCCACTGCACTGACGTAGCCCCAAGCCCCGACACCGAGGCCCGGGCATCGGGGATGCCCACCCATCAAGCCCCAACCCGATAGGACCAGAGGACCGAGCCCCACCAGGCAGCCACCAGGCCGAGCCGACACACGCCCAAGTGCCCATTGCCCAACCCCCGAAAGCGACAGCAAGGGCCCCCAGCAGCCAGCAGGCAAAGGGACACACACTCGGGGGCCACGTGGTAGGAGCACGACACCAAGTAGCCTCAGATGTACCAGAGAGGGGGCAGTCCAAGTCCCAGCCTGACAATTAGACATTCATACACAGACACACTCACTCAGACCCACCCCCATCCTCACTCACACAAAGATAAACAATAACGACACGTTCCATTCATAATCCCGATGCACACTCTAAACCACCTAGGTCCAAGACATGTACCTGCCCCCTACATGGGGCAGCCCACACCCAAACCCAGGAGGTAGGTCCATTAATTCTGGGGTGGAGAGCAGCCAATATCCAAGATTCGGCCCAATCCCTGCCCTGCCGACAGGACAGAACACCCGAGCCCAAGCAGCCCCAGGGAGAGCACAGTTCCAGCCCCGCCCACGGCGAACCCTCAGGCCCCGAACCCCCCACATAGCCCAGGACAACTCCCGACGGCCCACCCCCAGAATGTCCGCCAGGCAACCAGGGGGTGAGAAAAAAATAAAAAAAATAAAATATAATATATAAGAAAAAAAAATATATATAATTATATAAATAAATAAATAAATAAAATTGAAATTAACAAATCTAGACCCCGACACACACACACCCCTCCCCAAATGTGCTGTTGGTGTGTGTTGTTGTAAAGTGCACTTAAAAAGGGAAAGAGAAGGAGCAAAGGCTGGCATTATGCCAGTTTCCCCTCCACTTCAACTCTAACCCAGGCCCTTACTGTCTAAATGCATAATTGTGAGTGAGCATAGGCACGGGGGGCGAGAGTGATGTCATCCCGCCACCCATAACCATAGTGCTCACCCCAATTCCTATATGTGAATTTTATGAGGATGTTTATGAGTGAATGTCTAAAGTGTATAATAAAATTGAGTCCCAGGTGGTTCTGAACAACAGAGATGTAAAAACGTTGCAGCACACCCGAGTCTCAAAATCCCTACATGTATTAATTTGAGATGAAGAGGGCGGAGGTGCGTGGTGAGGGATGGGGAGAAAATATCTGCAGGAACAATGCTCCCGCAGCGAGTCAGCTCCCCCGCTGACCCTACATACCCCCCCCAGTTCGCCAAGGTCCACCCAAGGAGCGAGGCAAAAAAACCTCTCCGACCGCCAGGCCATTGAGCTCTAGACCAGAGAGGGACACGGCCACGAGGGCCGCCAACAGCAGAACCAACAGCCCACATCCACCAGGGCCGCCAAGACCCCTACGAACCGCAGTCGGCCCGCCGCCCAAGAGGACACAAAAATCCCACATGGACGACACGGCCAAGAGCGCCCGCCCAACTGCCGACAGAGCCAGGAAACACCGGGAGCGGGCCCCCACCATAGAAAGGGCCCACACACCGGCCATGCATAGTCCCAGACCATCATCAAGAACACCCACTCAGTCCCCACCCCAGAAGAAATACTACACCCACCCTTCATACTAACAACTTTCAGAACACATAACACACTAGACACCCAGGCTGGGTCAACCTGCCCCCTCCCATGGGCCACCAGTCACGCTCCCAGACACCCAATCCCCCAGCACACGAACCCCCAACCCACCAGCGAGCCGAGGGCCCCACGGCCAGAGCCAGGCACCAGAGCGTGGGCCAGAGTGTGGGCCAGCCCATGGCCCGGCGACCTGCCCGCCAGAGCCCAAGATCCCCGATCCCCACCAGGCCCAAGCCCGGGGACGACACGTCCCCAGAATCCCTAGCTCCCGGTGCCCAACCCGAAACCACCCCAGCACAGCCGGGTCATCGATCGACGACCCATGACCGTCGCCACCGACCACCCGAGGGCCCGCATGCCGCCCCCAGCAGACATCCCCCAGAACCACCCTGGTCCTCCCCAGGCTGAAGGCAGGGTCCTCCCCGCCCAAACAGCCCCAACCCCCGGCGCCCCAAACCCCAACCTCCCCTCACACCAGCCCCAATGCCCCACAAGGCCAGATCCCAGACCCCCCACCCTCACTACGTAACGGAGCCGATCAAAGAATGCCAGATAGATTGATCCGATGTGTCGGCAGATGCTGTTTCAAGACTAATATGATCTAACTGAATATTTTTATACTGATTAATGCTAAGATTATTTTTATTTTTCCAATTCAGGAGAATGGTTTTCTTTGCGATGCATAAGGCAGTGAAGATCATGCAAGATATATTTTTTTCTTGTGTAACATCTTCAAGGATAGCCATTAAGCAAACAGATGGAGAGAGTGGAATATTACATTTCAGACATGTAGACAAGTCCTCACATACCTGGACCCAGAACCTCTGAACGGGTGGACAGAACCAGAAGTGCGTGAATATAATCATCAGGTATATTACTTGTGCACTGTGAGCAATTGTTGGATGATGTAAATCCCATCTTAAACATTCGCTGACCTGTATAGTGTACTCTATAGAGAACTTTATACTGTATTAATTGTAAATTAGATATTCTAGTCATTTTAAATGTTTTTAAACATATTTGAGACCTGGGGCCTCATGTACAAAGACTTGCGTGGATTTCTTACTGAAACGTGACGTACGGTCAAATCCAGAAAATGGCGTACGCACAAAAAAATCCAGATGTATCAAACCGTGCATACGCCGGAATCCACGCACATTCCTTTTGTACATCACAATTAACATGGAACTGAGCGCACGTGAGACACCTCCCCTGACACGCCTACATTTACATATGTTAAACAGATGCAAATTACTTCCTGCATGTGTGAAGGACATGTTTGTTTGATCCCTGCGCGATCAGAAATAATTTCTAGATTCAGGAAAATAATGAATTTAATATAATATGAGTGAGGAAAAAAATCCTAAGTAAGAATAGTAATAAAATGTGTTTATCACGCAAAGAACGAGTGATTGTGTGTCGGTATTTGTGTGTGCGCGCACCCTGCTTTGGTGCGCAACCGGCTCATCCATCCATTCTGAGTGAAAATATTAACTTTGCGCACGAGTTTATTACCATAATTACTGTAAACACAGAGGAACTTAGATGTTTGGTAGAACATAGATCTTTGTTTATTTAATAGATGATATGAAGAAATGAGTCTCTGCGCCTCAGTGGAGAGTTTTCATAACATGACATGATGTTGGAGTCTCCACAAACGCTGTGCGCGCCACAGCCTTTGTGCGCAATCTGTTTGTCTGTGAAGCTTTTACTCTCATACTTACAGCTTTTTCACAAGTTGTAAAGTGTACTTCCACATGTCATTTTGGAGAACTCTACAATAAACGCCAATTATGAAACACCTCCACTGCCGGCGAGGGTGTGCGTGCTCCAAAGCGTGACCATAACTCAGCCTTTGGAATCATATGGATGAGACCATTCTATTGGACATGAATCGGCTTTGAGAGGACTGGACTGGCACAGTCCCGATCGGCCTGCCAACTCCCTCTGGAAAGCTCCTGTGGAACCCCAGTTTGATCGCTGCTTCTGCACGTGCACGCGTGATGCACGGTTCCTGTGTAGCGCTCCAGAGCGCAGCAGTGCCAAACTGAAAAAGGATTATTCCTGAAAACGGCTGATAAGCCATATCATAGATCAGAAAATTATATCTATTTATAAATAAATGCTCTGCGTGTTACACTATTTATTACATCCTCCAGTAAGGCTGAATCCGTTCCTGTTAAATATATTTTTGGCACAACTTTGTGCGTCCTTTATTTAACTGCGTCCATGTGGATGTAATAATTGTTAATCATGTGTGTCTGGTGTGAACAATAAACATTTCCACATCATGAACAGTTTTTCAGAATCACCTCTAAGTGTCGCCAATGGAACCAGAACCACAGAAACGTGCGTATGCCAGCCCTGGAGTTGGCGTGGGGCTGCGCACATTTCCACGTTCAGTTCTGTTTTGATACATACGGAGGTTTGCGTGGATAATGACGTACGCAAGGTTTTTGTGCGTACGCACCATTGATACATGAGGCCCCAGGTGTTTTGGTCAAAGTTGACTGATAAATCTGTCTCCCATTTTGCAACAGGAAGTGTTATGGAGTCATCGATTCTAGACAATTTCTTGTATATTTTAGATAACAATTTGGGTTGTTTAAGATTAATGAATTCTGACACGCATATTGGTGTCTCTAACAATTCTCTATTAAGCTTAAATTTCTTTTTTACAATAGACTTAATTTGTTGATATTCTAAGAAGTATTTATTGTCAATGCCATATTGTATTATTAATTCATTAAATGAAATAAAGTCTACACCATCAAATATGTGTTCCAGACGTTCAATTCCCTTAAGTCTCCAACCTGAGAAATTTAACATATTATTTTCTTTCTGTATGTCAGGATTGTTCCAGATGGGTGTTTGTCTGCATGGGAGTAGTGAAGACGTTGTCATTTTCAGATACTCCCACCATGCTGTCAGAGATGAGCTAATACTGATACTTTTAAAGGGGATCTCAGATGTGTTTTTTAAATTTTTATGGTATTTCTGTGTGATATCCAGACCCTATTCCTTCAATTTAATGCACAAAATAATAATTAATAATCAATTATACCCTTTTTAATTCTGCCATTTTTAACTTTCGTTTTGAACGACCGGTTCTGATAGAAGTTCTGAAGTCCACGCCCTTCAAAGATCTGTTTACGCCCTCTGTAACAGCCAGTATCTGTAATGTGTTGTTGTTTTAAAATTAGCTCTTTTTTTATTACTCATTTGACTTACTGTTAGTGTTAACTTAAGATAACTTACCGAAACCCGTCTGAGCGCGCCGCAATGTGCTGCTCCTTTTAGCATTAGACCTCCCGAATCCGATGCTAATGTTAGCTTGTTCCTCTTCCGGTATTTGCCAGCTCCGCTCGTTGCACGCGGCGATTTTGGGAGTTATCGCTGTTCCAGTCAAGACAACACAAAGTTCACCAAGTGTCTCCCGTAAATTAATCCGTAAGGAGAAGGTCCTCGCTGCTGCGAGGCTGCTGCAAGGCTGCAACGAGGCTGTACAATTGAAGCTCCGCTCCATCCGCCAGAAGCAGTGTCCCGTTGCCGCCGGTCCCTACGCCGGGAGTCCGCTCGTTTAATTTTTGCCGGCTGCGCGTTGGGAGCGATCGCAAATACACTAAAAATTGAACTAAAACATAAAAATAACAATTATACTTTATTTATAAAGCCATTTAAAAAAAACACAGCTGCAACAAAGTGCTGTACACATGAAATTAAGAACATATAAACAAAAGATGAGATGAAATCATGAAAAACAACAGTCATGTGTTTAATACAGAAGTGGGTTGAGCCTAACCAGGGGTTGCTAGGTGAGGGGCTGGACTCAGGTTTGAGGTGATTGGCTGCGGGTTGTGACGTCAATAACCGCAGGAAGTGTGAATCCAGGTGTATTTATCAAAAATAAATAAATCTACTTAGAGTAAATAAACCACTGGGTGCATTTTTTTGGCCTTAGGACTGTTTTTTTATGAAGTAAATACCCAAAGTTTAGTAAAAAAAACATTAAAAAGTGAATTTTGCATCTGTGGTCCCCTTTAAAGCGTACATGTTTTTTTTATATTAATACTAATAAATGGCAGATCTGAAACCCTAATATTATTACATAAAGTTTGCTCTAACCAAGTAACATCTAGTGCATTTGGATTTAGCCACTTTGAAATATATTCTAACCTATTTGCTAAATAGTAGTGATAAAAGTTTGGAAGTTTTAATCCTCCGGTTTCTTTAGATTTGTGTAGTGTTTTTAAGCTAATACGTGGAGTTTTGTTTTTCCAAAGGAATTTAGATATGAAAGAATCCAAGGACTTAAACCATTCATTTGAAGGTTTATTTGGAATAATTGAGAATAAATAATTTATTCTCGGCAAGACCATCATCTTTACTGAGGCAACTCTTCACATAAGTGAAATTGGTAGAGATTTCCATCTAGTAAGATCGTCTTCAATTTTCTTTAAAAGTGGTATATGATTTAATTTTATTAAGTCTTCTAATCTATGAGAAATCTTAATACCCAAGTATGTAATGTTACCTGATTGTAGTTTTTCATTTAAAGAAGTATTAAACACACAATTTATTGGAAGAGCTGTAGATTTTGACCAATTTATAGAATAATCAGAAACTTGTGAGAATGAGTTTATTAATTTGATAACATTAGATATAGAGTTTTCTGAGTTTTGAAGAAAAAGTAAAACATCGTCAGCATATAGACTAATTTTATGTTCTATATTTTTACACTGTATGCCTTTAATGTCAGCAGTTTGCCTTATTGCTGCTGCTAAAGGTTCAATAAACATAGCAAATAATGCTGGTGAAAGTGGGCATCCCTGTCTTGTGCCCCTCTCTAAACAAAAGCTTGAAGATATTTGATTATTTGTCCTGACACATGCTTTTGGTGAGTTATATAGTATTTTCAACCATCCATCCATCCATCCATCCATCCATTTTCTTCCGCTTATCCGGGGTCGGGTCGCGGGGGTAGCAGCCTAAGTAGGGAGGCCCAGACTTCCCTCTCCCCAGCCACTTGGAGCAGCTCCTCCGGGGGAATCCCAAGGCGTTCCCAGGCCAGCCGAGAAACATAGTCCCTCCAGCGTGTCCTGGGTCTTCCTCTGGGTCTCCTCCCGGTGGGACATGCCCGGAACACCTCACCAGGGAGGTGTCCAGGAGCCGAGAAACATAGTCCCTCCAGCGTGTCCTGGGTCTTCCTCTGGGTCTCCTCCCGGTGGGACGTGCCCGGAACACCTCACCAGGGAGGCGTCCAGGAGGCATCCTAACCAGATGCCCGAGCCACCTCAACTGGCTCCTCTCGATGTGGAGAAGCAGCGGCTCTACTCCGAGTCCCTCCCGGATGACTGAGCTTCTCACCCTATCTCTAAGGGAGAGTCCAGCCACCCTGCGGAGAAAACTCATTTCAGCCGCTTGTATCCGAGATCTCGTTCTTTCGGTCACAACCCAAAGCTCATGACCATAGATGAGGGTGGGAACGTAGATCGATCGGTAAATTGAGAGCTTTGCCTTTCGACTCAGCTCTCTCTTCACCACGACAGACCGGTA
>JBBPBX010068268.1:0-19177 GCA_038048925.1 Garcialebias charrua
AAGTGACACAAACTGTCTGTGATTCAGTGCCCTTGCTCTGATAAAGTTAACTGTTTTAGTTACAACATCAACAACATGACTCACTTGTAACACTGACTTGCACAACACTTCCTGATGTATAATACAATGAAAAAAAGTTAATTTCTGCTCAGAGTTTTTTTCTGCCACTTTGTCCTGGATTCTCTTTAACAGACCAACATTTTTTCCTGTGAGATTTGGACAGCCATCTGTTGTCACGCCCACCAGATTGTCCCATTTCAGCCCCAAGCTTTCGAGACATGCATTTACCTCAGATAAGAGATCACTCCCCGTTGTTGTCCCTTTCATTGACCGCATGTCTGCCAGCTCCTCCATGATCCTGAAGTCTGCAGTGATGCCACGCATGAAGATGAGCAGTTGGGCAGTGTCCCGTACGTCACAGCTCTCATCCAAAGCCAGGGAAAAGTATTCAAAGTTATTCACGCTGTCCTTCAGTTGTAGCTCCAAGTTTTTCGCGATGTCCTCAATTCTCCTCGTCACGGTGCGGCGGGAGAGCGAGACGTTCTCAAAAGCGTCTTTTTTCTCAGGACACATTAGCGCAGACGACTCCATCAAACACTCTTTGATAAATTCTCCATCCGAGAAGGGTTTGCTCTTTTTAGCAATCTTGTGCGATATGACAAAACTTGTCCTGACTGCAGCAGCTTTGGATGTCAAACGCTTTGTAAAAAGTGTTTGTTGACATTGCAGCTTGGCTTGCAAAACAGACGATTCAGCTGCGCGCTCTCTTTCAGACAAGTTCTTGTATTTCTCCCCGTGTTTAGTCACGTAGTGACGCTGGATATTATACTCCTTCAGCACAGCCACTGACACACCACAAACTAAGCAGACAGCTTTACCTTTCACCTCTGTAAATAGATATGTCGCTGTCCATGCCTTGTTGAAAACGCGGCATTCTAAATCAACTTTTCTTTTTTTACCGTGAGACGACATCTTGTTTTGATCAGGGAGCGATTGGAATGCTTGCTGCGCGCGTCTATGTGACGCATGAACTATGCGCCAGGCCCTTTCAAAATAAAAGTCCGCTGCAGCGTAGCGCACCAAAATCCGTTTTTATTTTTGACTGGACCCCTCGGACAGGGGCGCGGGCCGGACAGAGACGGGCAAAGGGCCGTATGTGGCCCCCGGGCCGCAAAATGCCCAGGTCTGGTCTAAACCATCCTGAGATAAGTAACAGACTGTTTAAGATATGAAGAGAGTCCAGGTTTACAGGATCAGAGACTGCAGCAGAGCTAGAACCAAACACAATGACCAGTCTTCTGATCGTTGAAACTTTAAAAAATTGAAGCCGTCCACACCTTGATGTCATCAAGACATTTTAACAGAGGCTGAATTGTGCATGAACTATTTGGTTTTAAAAGCAGATCAATCTGACAATCATCAGCATAGCAGTGAAACGAAACACCATGCTTCCTCAGGATAGACCCCAAAGGGAGCAGATAGAGTGAAAACAGAAAGGGTCCAAGAACCAAGCCCTGCGGAACTTTAAATAGATGCCATTAAGTTTACAAAGGTGTGCACATGTGGAATATAACAAGCTCTTTTTTTTTTAACGTTACACGTTTAGCTGGTTTGATGTGATGCAGAAAGCTTCCAATCAGCTGAGGTCTAACATCGCAAATGCTACTCGTCACAGAGGAGACAAGGTACACTTGCACTGCTGTGTGTTTTAAAACTACATTTTGAGCATTTTAAAACGTGTTGTAAGAATGCACATACGTGATACGGTGGTTGTAAAAGCTGCATTTGTCCCTTTTTGTCTTCTCAGAACGCCATTCACAACCACATCAGGCTGTTTGAGCCTCTGGTGATCAAAGCTCTGAAGCAGTACACCACCAGCACCTCTGTGGCCCTGCAGAGACAAGTGCTGGACCTGCTTGCTCAGCTTGTGCAGCTCCGAGTCAACTACTGCCTGCTGGACTCGGATCAGGTAAAATACTCATGCAGATTTTTTAATGCATATGACATAACATCGTCTTACTTAACTTGAAAGTATTTGTACGTTTCAGGTGTTCATAGGCTTTGTTCTCAAGCAGTTTGAATATATCGAAGTGGGACAGTTTAGGTATTTGTATTTTCTTTAACCAATTCTGTAAAACTCTGTGGTTGTATCATAATAAATCCATATAAATAATCACAATTTGCATCAAGTTACTCTATATATTTAAAAGTTGTCCTCTGAACTAAAACGAGTGTCGTACTTCCTGTGCAGGGATTCTGAAGCCATCATTCCCAGCATTTTTTTCTTTCTGGTGCTGCTGTCTTATGAACGCTACCACTCCAAGCAGATAATCAGCATCCCCAAGATCATCCAGCTCTGTGACGGCATCATGGCGAGCGGCAGGAAAGCCGTCACACACGGTGAGGAAAACACACCCCGTGGCGCAGTATGTCTTCCACATTATTTGTTTTCATGTCATGTTGTGTAATCTTTGGGAGCAACAGTGTGACGCACTCATTTATTTTGCCAGGAGGAGAGAATATTTTTGTACGTAACAGAAACGGAATAACTGACGATGCTTTATTTGTCTGCAGCCATCCCGGCCTTGCAGCCCATCGTGTACGACCTGTTTGTCCTGAGGGGCTCAAACAAAGCGGATGCGGGCAAAGAGCTGGAAACACAAAAAGAAGTGGTGGTGTCCATGCTGCTCAGACTGGTGCAGTACCATCAGGTATGGCTGCAACTGGGACGACTCATGTCATGAGATACTGCAGCACCTCATTTCCTGCCTTGAACCTTTCATACATGTTTGCAGGTGTTGGAGATGTTCATCCTCGTTCTACAGCAGTGTCACAAAGAAAACGAGGACAAGTGGAAGAGACTGTCCAGACAAATCGCTGACGTCATCCTGCCAATGATTGCAAAGCAGCAGGTTGGCTTATGCTTAGCTTTAGGAAGGATACTTGAGACAAACTTTTTTTAATTTATGTACCGTACTTTCCGGTCTATAAGCCGCTACTTTTTTCACAGGCTTTGAACCCCATGGCCTAGGGGTCACCAACGGGGTGCCCCCAAGGACCATTTGAGGTGCCCCCGGACCTGTTCTAAAAATAGCACAACTCTCTACTAAGCTGCATTTAAATTTTCATTTTATTCAGTTGTTATTCTTTTTTTATATTTATATATATTTTTAAACGTCTATCTTAAAAATGTGTTCTTAAAAATATGTTTATTATACATTTTTTCAATTTACGCTTTATTTCCAAAGAGTTTATCAAACTGGTGTACTTTGTATGACTCCGTACCCACGAAGTAGCTCTCAGTTTCAAAAAGGTTGGTGACCCCTGGCCTAAACAATGCTGCAGCTAATTTGTGGATTTTATTTATTTAAAAAAAAATTTTTTTTACGAGCTAACCAGCTTTCTGCCACCAAAAACATTTAGCTTTGCCACACCTGGGGGCTCATTTATCTGCCTAATGCACGTCTCTCTTGGGGGGTGGGTCCTCGTGACTCAACGAGACTACCTGTATAAATAAAGGTGCTGCCACTCATGTTACAACGTGAACACCCACGACTTATACAGTACACAAGTGTGGCTTATACAGTATATGTACAAAATTGATTTATTTTTATTTTTATTTAGTGTGTGCGGTTTATAATCAGATGCACTGACTCTATAGTCTGGAAATTACGGTATTTATTGCTTTCATGTGAGTATTCACAGATAACATCTATATTTCAGATGCTTCTAGACTCTCCTGAAGCATTGGGAGTGTTGAACACTCTGTTTGAGACTGTGGCTCCCTCATCTCTCAGACCTGTAGACATGCTGCTCAAGAGCATGTTTACCATCCCAGCCACCATGGTGAGACATGTTCTCCGGTTGTGTGTCTGTCGTGCTCTAAAATCATTAAAAAAAAAGAATACATTCTGAGTTATGCAACGTGACATCAATGTGCATCCCTCCAGGCATCTGTTTCCACAGTCCAGCTGTGGGTGTCTGGCATCCTGGCAGTCCTTAGAGTTTTAGTGTCTCAGTCCACTGAAGACATTGTCCTGTCCCGGGTCCATGAGCTGTCGCTGTCCCCACACCTTCTGTCCTGCCATACGATCTGCCGCCTGCATCAGCACGGCCCCTCGCCCAGTGACCCATCTGCTGCGGACTCGATGTCTAACCAAGAAACCAACGGTGAAGCCCAGAAGGTTCCACCGGAGGAAACGTTTGCCAGGTGAGTGTTTTCACTTTGTGCTTTTAATCAAAATGGTTCAAGACGGAGTTACAAAAAATAAATGAATAAAAATCATAGACTGTTTTATTATATTTAAAAGAGGGTGGTGGGTGGCATTTACATGGTAAATTAGGAAAAACATTATACTACTGTATACAGTTTGTTGTTCATAATACATAATACATTTGTCATTATTGTTGTTGTTCTATATTTGATTAATTATTTTTGTAAAACAGCCTCAAAAACAAATGTGGTGTCATTTGGATGAATATTCATTTATGGTGTAGAGTTCCCTCTATTTAATCCATTTCTCCTTCAGTGACTGAGTTCTGATTATTAAAGGTGAACACATTAATGAAGCTGTTGCTGGTCAGTGAACTGACCGGCTGCTTTAATAAGTGCAAAACAAGTAAACAAGTGTGGTGAAGTGAGGAGCATCAGCCTTCTTCCTCCATCACTAATGTACGCTACACCCCACAAACATACAACAATATAATTAATTTGTGTCGAGCTTGTCTTCAACTGATCAGTGCAAACATACATTGTGTGGTCGTACCAGCGTACAGCTTTGTCATAGTTTATTTCATGAATGTTTATTCTTTAACAAGGTTAAGTCGGGTCGTCTGGACGGATTCTTTGTTGTTGAAACCTTCGACGATGAACCACGATCCATCGTTAGGCTGATGGTCCTCATTCCTGTTTCTCTTCTTACCACATTGAACCTTGACCTTGACTGCTCGTTTAACATCTTCAACTCCAAATCATTTTGTCTTCACTTCACTCCAGGTTCCTCCTTCAGCTGGTCGGCGTTTTGCTTGATGAACTCACCAGCAGACGGTTTAAAGTGGACATCAGTGAGCACCAGCACACCTTCTACTGCCAGCAGCTGGGCACGCTGCTCATGTGTCTCATCCACGTCTTTAAGAGCGGTGAGCATCTGTCGTTTCGTTGTTGTGTAGACTGAAACGTGAGTTTTTAAAAAGTTTTGTTTTACAATTATGAGAAAAGTTCACGACGTAGAGTTCAATCTTCTAACGCAGGGGTGGTCACACTTTTTCAGCATGCGAGATACCGGTACTTATAAAACAACCAATTCAAAATGATCTACCAATACAAAAATGCAAAACATATAATTATCTTCAAATGTATTAAGGATTCTTTTTATGTACAATGTACCTATGTTGATGTACCTTGCATAACTGAATAAGCCAATATTGCACAACACATAATAAATCAGGGGTCACCAACGTGGTGCCCGCGGGCACCTGGTCGCCCGCAGGGACCAAATGGGGTGGTGGTGACAGCAATATAGATTTTTTAAATTTTATTTAAAAAAAAGATGGTAGAAACTGATCCCCACCCCCTTCTTTATAAGAATCTGGTCTTTTACTTTAATAAATGTTAAAAAATCATTAGATATTTTTTACTTTATAATGTCATCTCTAAAAGCCCCCTCCAGCAAATCTAAAGTGGTCCACAGGCCACCAGTTGATAACCACAGTTGTAGCAGGTTATTATGGCTCCGGACACGTTTAATTTAGTGAAGGAAGGCATAAAAATGGCTCTTTTGGTACGGAGAGATTTAATGTATACAGCGGTGCTTATGCATTTATGTTACAGACTGTCCGTGAACGCACCGCGAAAGTGTATAACGCAAACGCGCGCGCTGCAGGACAGGGAAAAGTGCAGAGAATGGAGTAGTCAAGGAGGTTATGCTGTATGAAAAGTGTCTCGTATGATTTGAATAATAAAGCCACGCCAACCAGTATGGCGGCGTTTCGCTTTTGAAGTTGCTACTGGGATTTTAGTTCCTCCACCTTTCTCTTTCTCAGCTGGCTTTTCGGTGGGAAGTCGATGTCGTATTTTCCATGAACAGTCCGAAATATGATTGTTTTCGCTTGTAGGTTTTGCTGCGTTTCACCTTCGCGCCGTTGTTTTTACGCACGAACGGTGATCTAAAGCTCGTCATCTGATTGGTTGCCGTGTATGTCAATCAAGTGTCGGGATGTTTGATAGGCTAAAACTCAAGATTCAGTTGTCATCTGATTGGTTGCCCTGTATGTCAATCAAGTGACGGGATATTTGATAGGCGGACAATTTTTTAATGTCACGCTGCGATCGACCAGTAATGCCTCCGCGATTGACCGGTAGATCGCGATCGACGTTATGAGCACCTCTGTTCTAACGTAAACCGTTGATATGAATGTTTTCCTTCGTTCTGTCAGGAATGTTTCGCCGGATCACAGCTGCAGCCAGTCGACTCCTGAAGGATGAGGACGGTCAGACGGGCACAGAGGCCGGTATCTTCTACCGCTTGGAGAAGCTGAACGGCATGGTGCAGTCTCTGGTCACCACCCATCCGTCTCTGGTGCTGCTGTGGTGCCAGGTTCTCCTCCTCATCAACTACACCAACTATTCCTGGTGGGTCGAGGTGCACCAGACACCCAGGTGAGAACAAATTAGTATTTTTGTGAATTTAAATGTTTAGGGTCATCTCAAGCTTGGCAAGACAAACAAAAGACGAGAAACTGTTCAAGGAACTTTAGGGTTTTGTCCTATAATTTGTTTCTGGGTTTTCTTTCCGGTCAGAGGACACAGCCTCTCATCCACAAAGCTGCTGAGTCCTCACTCCTCAGAGGAGGGTGAAGAAGACAAGTCGGCCTCCCAGTTAGCGATGGTTAACAGAGAGATCGTACGCAGAGGAGCCCTAATTCTCTTCTGTGACTACGTGGTAAGACTTGCATGTTGAACTCGTGTTTTTCATGTGACTCTTCACAACACAACAACAACACAAGCTTAAATCAAGTCAGAAAATGTATTTATAAGTATTGGAACATTATTGTGAGGGTGGAAATCATTTTACTGCAAGGATAATGATGTATAAAAATACAATTTAATGACTCAAGCTTCCTTGGCGTATGACACACAACCTGCAGTTTTGTGAATTTTGATATTTTTCTTTACCTTTAGTGTCAGAACCTCCACGACTCTGAACACCTGACCTGGCTAATCGTCAACCACGTGCGTGACCTCATCAACCTTTCTCATGAGCCTCCGGTTCAGGACTTCATCAGCGCTGTTCACCGCAACTCTGCTGCCAGCGGCCTCTTCATCCAGGCCATCCAGTCTCGCTGTGACAACCTCACCGCTGTGAGAAAACTCGTTTTAACTTCCTGTCCTTTGACTTCACGGTTTAATCTGTTTAACCGAGTCAAGTATTTTTACAATAGTCTGAATGTTTATGAAGCGTTCTCACTACTGTGATCCATTTATCTTCTATACGTTTTTCTGCATCGTTCTCATCCCGCAGTTTTCATCTATTTCAACAAATCATGAATCAAAACGTTTGACTCTTTCAGGACAAGCCTGCTATGACTGTTGGTTTTGGTGCAACTTTAGCTTTTTGAAATATTTAGCTGTTTCTGCAATTTTTTTTTTTCTCATAGATTAATTCATTTCATTTTGCATCCTTCAAATCTTTAAAGGGGACCAATTATTGGTCTTATAAATTTTTATGGTATGTCTGTGGGCTATCCAGACCATGTTCATTCAATTTAATGCACAAAATAATTCTTGGATAATAAAATATCCCCTTTATAGTTCTGCCTTTTCTGACTTGCGTTCTGAACGAGCAGTTTATGATAATGAGCTCTGAAGGCCACGCCCTTCAAAATCTGTTTACATTAACTCCGCCCTCCAAAGGGGACCCTGAGTCAGACCCAGAGGCAGACGCCATTTTGGGCAGGGCAAATGAGGCGCTGACGCGTCGCGTAGGCCGCTGAGAAACATCCATAAGTTCACCCTCCATGTTAAAAACTCTTCGTCTGACTCTTCGAAAACAAGCAATAAGGCTGCAGAGTAACACACTGGCTGCTAACTGCTATACACTCTCTCTCTAGCGGGGACCGCTTTTTTTCACGGACCACATCCGGCGCTGACCGGATATGGTCTGTTAGCAGTCGTCCGTTGATTGAAGAGCCCGTAAATAAGTTTTTTCGTTTTTACTGATAGATAATTAGTTATTAGCGGTACTGCATTTTAACAACAACGAAACATCAAACTCTAAATTCTCATCTCATTGTGCTGAGATGAACTCAGGAAAAACAACCGTGACGTCTTTTATACTGAAGTGGGTGGAGCATCACCAGGGGTTGCTAGGTGAGGGGCTGGACTCAGGTTGGGGTGGGTTGTCCTACGGCTTGTGACATCACAAGCCGTAGGATTTGAAAACGAGACATTTATATCACTGAAAAATAAATATACTTAGAGTAAATATACCACTGGGTGCATTTTTTTTTGGCCCTAGGACTGTTTTTTTTAAGAAGTACATAACCAAAGTTGAGTAAAAAAACCATAAAAAAGTGAATTTTGCATCTTTGGTCCCCTTTAACTCTGTTTAACTTTTTACTGCTTCTTTTACATTTTGTTCTACTTCAGCTTCTTTCAGCTTCCTACTGCACATTTAAAACATTTTTTCAGCTACTTTCAGCTGTTATTTCAGCTGTTTTGTGCTCCTTTCAGATTTTTTCTGTTTACTACATTTTTGTGTTTCATCTAACTTCTTTTTACTAATTTTAGCTTGTTTCGCTCCTTTCAGCTGCTTTCTCCAAGTTTCAGCTTATTCTACTATTTCAGCAACTATTTAGCTATTTTATGCTAATTAAAACTTTTTCAGCTGCCAGTAATTTCACTTTTTTTGCACTCATTTAAACTTTTCAACCTAATTCAGCAAAAATATGTTCTCTCAACTTCCTTCTTGTAATTTCAGCTTCTTTCTACATTTTTAGCTACTTTTCAGCTGTTTTTTTTGTTAATTTTAGATATTTTTCAGATAACTTCCACTTTTTTGTGCTAATTTCTGCTTCTTTCAGCCTAAATGGACAAACGTGTTCTGCTAGTTTAAGCTTGTTCTACCTTTTCAGCTACTTTTTAAAAAGCCTTTTAAAGGTATTTCATCAGTTTTCAGATTAATTCAAGTTTTTCTTGGTAATTTCTGCTACTTTCAGCCTAATTAACTTATTTCTGCTAATTTCAGTTTGTTATGCTCCTTTAAACCCTTTTCTGCTAGTTTCAGCCTTTTCTGCTATTTCAGCTATTTTTTAGTTGTTTTGTGCTAAATTTAGCTTTTTCAGCTATTTCCACATTTTTTTAGTTCGTTTCAGCTCCTTCCACTTCCTTCTGGTAGTTGACCGGTAAGCTCCTTTTTGGCTTTTCAACTATCTGGTACTTTTCAGCCTTAAAAAATAAAAAAAATAAAATCTAATTTATCTAAATTTTATAGCTAATTTCACATAATTATTATTATTATTTTTTACCTAATTTCTTGTTTTGGGCTCTTTTCTGCTTATTTAAACATAATCCAGCAAATATTTGTTCTTTCTGCCTTCTTCTGCTAACTTCAATTAATTTCAGTTCAACCTTTATTTCTACAGGTTAGTCTCATTGAGTCTCGGGGACTCATTTACAAGAGAGACCTGAATATTTCAGCTGTTTTTCAGCAGGTTCTTCTGCAATAAGCGTTCACTTTTTCAGAACATGCAGTTTCTCTAGTTTAAATTGATTTAGCCTCCTCATCACTTCTTGCTGCCTGTCAGCGCCTCTGACCACCTTCACTGACTTCTCTCTGTTGTTTTTATTTGTTTGGATGCTTTTGTAGCCCACCATGTTGAAGAAGACGTTGCAGTGTTTGGAAGGCATCCACCTCAGTCAGTCTGGATCTTTGCTCATGCTCTATGTAGACAAACTGCTCAACACACCCTTCAGGGTCTTGGCTCGGATGGTGGACACGCTGGCGTGTCGCAGGGTAGAGATGCTGCTGGCTGAGACTCTGCAGGTAAAGTTCTTCACATTAGATGTTCTGGGACGTCTGTGTTTGCTTGTAAGATGATGGTTTACAGGTCTGTCACGATAAACAATAAATCAATTAATTGCATGATAAATGAACATCATAGACCCTTTCGTTTATTAGCTTTATCGTTTCTTCGTGTCTCTTTCTACTGAAGACACTGAATGACAAAAGGCTCAACTCCGGTGATCTTCATTGACCCCTCCCTTTCTCTTTTCTTATTAAAATCCGTTTTAACCGTCCAAAATCAGTTTTCGTATCGTTAAAAGCAGCTAAGCTGAGAAGCTAAGCTACGAGCTAAGCTAACAAGCCGACCTCGGGAGAAACCTCTGTCTTGTCAAAGCTCCAAAATTCACATTTGAAACCTGTGCCTTCATGTAAAAAGTTGTTTTTCTCTGCAAAAAGAAGCTGAGAACTTGTTTACTGATTAAAAAAAAAAGCTTTGTGTGAAAAATGCTAAAGAGCTCAAACCACACCAAGCGTCCGCCATTTTGAGAATTGAAGAGAGACAGTCCATGTCACGTCAAGGGGCCTCCCTCCCAGTTTTCTTAGAGACACGCTGCTCGCTCCCTCACTATCCATCCTTCGGTTCAAACAGTCTTATACTGCCATCTGGTGGTCAAAAGATGTAATACAACCATAAATTAACCAACATTTCATCTTAAATTTGACAATAATTACTACCGTAATAATTGTCAATTTTCAAACAATATTATAGTTTATCGCAATAATTTCTGCAACAATTAATCGCCCAGCAAAATCTGTTATCATGACAGGCCTACTGGTTTATTACCCTCGTGAATATCCAAATAAAATGTTTGTGAAGCTTGGCTAACCTTCTTTCACTCAGAAAATGTGTTAGCATGTGTTTGTGTCAATCTCCATCTTCTGGATCTGTCCACCTCCAGAACAGTAAAGCCCAACTGCCGGTGGAGGAACTGGAAAGGATCCAAGAATACCTCCAGAGCAGCGGCTTGGCTCAAAGGTATCCTCCTAGAGTTTGTGCTTCTTGTTTCACATCAGGCTTTTCCTGACCAATCTGCTGAAGTTCAGTCCAGTTACTGAACGTTGTATGAGAACGTTTTGGGCTCACTGTAGTTTTGATATGTTTTGCTCAGAAATGTTGAGGTTCTTCTGCAGTTTTGTTCAGAGCTATCTTTTAAATGAGAGGACCCGTTATCTTAACGAGTTTGTCTACGACAGGCATCAGAGGTTCTACTCCCTGCTGGACAGGTTCAGAGCCACGGTTACCGACACCAGCAGCCCCCCACCTCCAGTTACATCTCACCCCTTAGATGGAAACCCACCACCTGCCCCAGAAAGTGTCACCACCAACAAGGTGGAGTTTGATTTTGGGAGCCTGCCATGTGACACATTTGCATAATATAATAAATAAATACAAATTGTTTCATAAAGAAAATTAATTTGTGTCTTGTCTTCAAATGTTGTTTTGTGTAGGAATGGTATGTGGCCCTTGTGAAGTCCCAGTGCAGTCTTCTTGGAGATGTGTCCCTGTCGGAGACAACAGAACTTCTAACTAAACTACCTCCTGATGAACTCTTCAGTGTCATGCGCTGCAAGGTAACGCGTGCACGGAAACCTCCTCTGGAATATCTTTACAACGTGGCTGGAGGTTGAAGTGGTGATGTCGGTCAAGAACCGCGAGACGGATATGATCAGAACTCAGAAAGTAATCGTCGTGTGCACGCCTACAACTGGTTAACTTTCAGACTCGTCCGGTTCAAGATGGCCACCGCCGCAGCACAAATGGCTTCGGCACTGTCAGTTTTTCAAACATGGGGCTGAATTTGGTGTTGTAGTATCTGGAAGTCAACACGAACTCCAAGCTCTACACTGTAAAGTCAAATAAACACGACGTTTATTTGTTTGTCGAACTCTTTATTCATCTGCCATTTACATCTGCTCCCGCTCACAGGCAGACACACACTGAAGCAGCACCTGCCGGGGAATGTCCCAAAACCCAAAAACCCCCTTCCCCCTGCTAGTCTCACAGAACATAAAACATCTCAGAGGTTAACATACACGATATTAAGAGTCTGCGCTGTCCGTTAGCAAAATAACACGTGAACAATTGGACAGATTTAAGTGCAACCTTAAGAAAATAGTCATTGGCTGCAGGTCTAAAAATAATCAATTCAAGATGGCTGCCATGACGTTAGCCAACACAAATATGGCTTTAATTTAGTTTTGCAGATATTTAGCGGAGTTACAACTGTTGATCCTCAACATGGGATGCTTTAAACTTTAGCATAAAAGGTGGTGGGCAATACGCATTCCTTCAAGAAATACTAGGATTTTATTACAAATGTAAAGATCGTCTGAAGAGAACAAATGCTGCTGAGTTGTGTTGTATTTTTACGTTAACTGTCATTTCCCCAGGATTTCAACCTACGTCTGCTGTGTCCGTGTCTGAGTATGGGCGTACAGAGGTCAGCAAGGGGTCAGGGGTTACTCTTGGTGGAAACGGCCTGGCAGGTGACCCTCGAGAAACTATCAGAGGTGACTGGGTCACTTCCTGTCCCACACCAGTCTTTTCTGCCGCCCCCTCAACCTCAGCCTTACTGGAACCAGCTGGACGACGTGTTTGGTGAGATTCAGGGCAACACAAGTCATGAAAATAGATTGTTGGGCGAAAACAGACATTTGCTCCTGTAATTCTTCTGTTCTGTTCTGTAGTTGTGTTTTAGGTAAACATTTGTTATTGTTGTTGCCCAAAGCAAGTTTTTGTTTATTTGTACGTTTCTGTGTTTCGTTGTCTTCTAGGTGGGCTGGGCTTCTATCCCACGGTTTTATCTCTGTGCAGAGCGTTGTCACAGTATCTGTTGAGCATCAGTCTGCTGCCTCCGTCACTTCACATCCCCCCTGACAGGGAGCACCTCATCACCACGTTCACTTGCACAGCCACAGAGGTAAAAACACCTGAAGTTAAACGTTCGGTACCTCCAAAGATTCTAATTGTTTGTTGGTACGTGTGCTAATACATTTTTTTAATTT
Source organism: Garcialebias charrua (assembly GCA_038048925.1). Lineage (NCBI taxonomy): Eukaryota > Metazoa > Chordata > Actinopteri > Cyprinodontiformes > Rivulidae > Garcialebias > Garcialebias charrua. The sequence continues at coordinate 13,071 of JBBPBX010068268.1, forward strand.
CAATATACAAATTAAGGCTTTTGGTTTTAAATTATCACATTTTATTACAAGTATCGTTTTGGAATCACCAAATATACCGTATTTTCCACCGTACATGTCACACTGCCCTATAAGTCACATCAGTCCAAATATGTCTAATAAAGTGGAAAAATACATCGCTACGCCGTATACGTCACATCTATTATGCGTCACCGCTGACGCATTGCGTTTGTTACGCGTCACCGCTGACAACCCAGAAATGGGGGCCAGTGTTGTGCCAAAAATCGATTGGCTGCAAATGGTGGCCGTGGGAGCGTGCACGGGAGGACTTTAACAAGATTAACACTTAAAAACAATTATTTATTTGCGCAACGTTATAGTAAATGTGTGTCTCAGTTGAACTTTTACTGAATAAATGCACTTCAGTGGTCAAATCAGCTGCATTTCTCCAGGGCGGTGCAGAAAAATGAAGCTGATTTAACGGTTGCTCCAGTCAGACGACGGTGGCAGGCTTTGGCAAGACGATTGTGTCATTAATAGCCATTTTTACCTATTACATGATACAACAACATGCCATACTACTCGAATGCCATCTAGCGGCTGAAAATGGTAGTGTTCAATATTTTCAGTCAGAATGAATGAAAACGGTCATATCTCAGCCAAACATTGGTTTATAAATATGGGGAAAAAATCCATAAATACGTCACTTTGCCGTGTAAGTCTCAGTGCATGTAAATTATGCAAAAAAATGCGAGTTATAGGGCGAAAAATAAAGTAAGTAGTTCAGCTGAACAAGGTGCTTTGACCTGTTTTTTCCTCTGGTTGACAGGTGATAGTGTGGCGCCTGCTCCAGGACCAGCTGCCTCTGAGTGTGGACCTGCAGTGGGCTCTTTCCTGTTTGTGTCTGGCCCTGCAGCAGCCCTGCATCTGGAACAAGCTCTCCACCCCCGAGTACAACACACACACCTGCTCCCTCATCTACTGCCTGCGCCTCATAATTACTGCAGGTAAACAGAGACATGCAAGCAGTTGTTGTCATCAAGTGTGGTCCAGTTCTGCAACTGCCTTTCAGTTTTCATGTTTTACTTCAACTGCAAAACTTGTTTTCGCCTCTCAGTGGCCGTGAGTCCTGGAGACCGGCTGCTGCATCCAGAGAAGAAAAGACCACGTGGAGAAAAAAACGCTGAAGGAGACCAAGTGGACTTGGGGAACCCCGAATGTGAGAATTAATTTAGAAATTACATGAAGTTGCTGTTTTTCTGTAATGTTTAAACCCTTCGCGTCGTGCTCATTGAGCTTGTGATTCTGAGTTGCTGGTTTGAAAATGTTTTTGTTCCAGATAAGTACGAATGGGAAGCGTGTGAGATCATGGCAGAGCTGGTGGAGGGAATGCAGAGCATCCTTTCCTTAGGTCACCCAAGAAACTCTGCATTTCCTGCTTTTCTCACACAAACATTGCGCAACATTGTCATCAGTCTGTCCAGGCTGCCTCTGGTGAACAGCTACACCAGAGTACCTCCACTGGTTAGTGTTCGAACAGCAGTGGCAGATTCAGTACATGAACATATCGACATGTTTCTGTAAATGTTGTGTGTCCATCTTTAGGTTTGGAAACTGGGCTGGTCCCCTCAGCCAGGTGGAGACTTTGGCACAACTCTGCCCGAGATCCCTGTTGACTTTCTGCAGGAAAAGGATGTCTTCAGAGAGTTTCTGTATCGTATCAACACACTAGGTACAGAAATGTACCCACTTGCAGTTTTAATATATGGACACGTGTAACTTATCATTCATTCATTCATTCATTCATTCATTCATTCATTCATTCAACCTTTATTTAGTCAGGTAAATCTCATTGAGCCTCGAGGGCTCATTTACAAAAGCGACCTGCTACAAACTAAAGAATGATGAACAGCAATGGTAGAATTTCCTTAAACAACAAACAACAGAAAAAGAAAAAAAAAACATAGGAGAGAAATAGAAAGTGAAATGCAAAGTATCAAAACTAGCAAAACACCACAAGGTAGATGTACAAAATCAAAAACAAGAACATATCTGCAATGGTTTTTGCCAGGATTCCAAAAGATTCTTAAAACCATTTAGGGAGGTCAGGGCCGAGAGCTTCAAATCTTTTTGTAAGATATTCCAGGAAGCAGGAGCAGAGTAGGAGAAAGCCCTTTTTCCAAGTTCAGTCCTCACTGACGGAACACTGCAGGTGATCATGTCCTGAGAGCGCACACTGTAGCTGCACTCACGTAAAGACATGTAGGAGGAGATGTATGAGGGCAGCAGACCGAGAAGTGATTTAAAGATGAAAATGTACCAGTGGAAGAGTCTGCGTGAGGTTAATGATGTCCAGTTAACCAGTGAATACAGGGTGCAGTGGTGGGTACGATAATCACAGCCAGTTATGAATCTTAGAGCACCATGATAGACAACATCCAACATCCGCAGGGTGCTTGTAGGAGCATTCATGTAGAGAATGTCACCGTAATCAATGGAGGGAAGGAAAGTCACAGATACAAGGCGTTTCCTAACATTCAGTGTTAGACATGATCTGTTTCTGAAAAAGAAACCCAGTTTAACTTTCAGTTTCTTCACTAGGTTTTCCACGTGGAGTTTAAAAGAGAGATGTGAATCGACCAGGATACCCAGATATTTATAGGAATCAACAAACTCAATTGGGACACCATTTGAGGATAAAATCAGAGGAAGATCTGGGACCGACTTCCTACTTGAAAAAAACATCCCTTTTGTTTTATCAGCATTTAGTACAAGTTTGAGACGGAACAAATCTGACTGGATGATGTCAAAAGCGGATTGCAGAGACTGGAAAGCCTTAGCTACTGTTTTAGCTTGGCAGTAAACAACTGTGTCATCAGCATAGAAATGTAAGGATGCATCAGGGATGCTCTGACCTACATGAGCTATGTAAATTGTAAAGAGGGTTGGTCCTAAGACTGAGCCTTGTGGTACACCATTTTTAACCGTTAAATAACTGGAAGAAGTACCATTGTGCTGAACACATTGCATCCGATTGGACAGATAATTAGAAAACCAACCAATGGTGTGATCAGAGAACCCAATTTCTGAGAGCTTATGACACAAGATGTTATGATCCACTGTGTCAAAAGCTTTAGACAGATCTAAGAAAAGTGCAGCACAATAATTCTTAGCATCCAATGCTTCAACAACGTCATTAAGAACCTTCAAAGAAGCAGTCGTTGTGCTGTTTTTTCCTGAAACCAGATTGATGGAGAGGTAAGATGTTAAATGAGTCCAAATAATTTTTGATCTGAGAGTTTATCAAATTTTCTAGAACCTTGGCTAAAATGCAGAGTTTAGAGATTGGTCGATAGTTGTTCAGTGCGGTGGGGTCACCTCCCTTCAGCAAAGGAAGAACAAAGGCTGTTTTCCAAGCATCCGGAATGGAATTTTGGCTTATGGACAGATTAAAGATGTGGGTCACAGGGACTGTGATGATATGAGCAGCCAGCCTTAAGAAATAAGGTGGAAGTTCATCTGGACCAGCAGATTTTTTAGGATCAAGATCATTTAGCAATTTATTTACCTCACTGACTGAGAACGGAGAAAATGAGAAGGTGTGATTAACTGAGGATTGGCTTGTAGGAGGGATTTGATTTGTAGAAGTTTGGTTATTAGATGGAGTGGATGATTTTCCATTTATAACTGTGTCAAATAATGAACTAGAAGCAACAAAATGTTTGTTGAAACAGTTTAGGATCTCGTGCTTATTTGACACAGGAACAGAGTCAACAAGAAGTTGTGATGGAAGGTCAGATGATTGGGGGATGCCTGAGAGAGATTTGATGGTTTTCCAGAATTTTTTAGGATCGTTTAGATTTTTGGAGGTCTGAGATAAGAAGTAATTACGCTTTGCGGCTTTGATGGCAGTTGTGCATTTATTCCTCAGCTGCCGAAAATTCATCCAATCAGTGTCTGAGTGTGATTTTCTTGCTGCGGCCCAGAGATGATCTCTCCTATGCAGAAGGTCAGCTAGTTCAGGAGTAAACCAGGGGCTGTCACGGCCCTTTATCCTGAACTTCCGGAAAGGGGCGATGAAACTGTCATGAAAATGATTCCAAGCGGTGTTCCCGTCGTTGATTAATAGAATACGTTGCCAATCAAAGTGGGATGGATCCCAGAGGAATGACTGTTCACAGAAATGTTTCAAATCCCTTTTTTGAACTATTCTGGGCTTAGCAGGTGGAAGTTTAGTAGATCTAAGAGCTGCTATTACGGAATGATCACTCAAAATGTTAGCAAATACACCTGTACCAGGAAATTTGTGAGGTGCATTTGTGAAAAACAGATCTAAGGTGGAAGATTTTTCAGGACATTTTTTGTTTGGTCTGGTGGGAGAATCAATAAGTTGTGTTAGATTGAGAGAAAGACAACATTCCTTGAATTTATCACAGAGGGGGGTCGACTTATTCCAATCAATGTTGAAATCTCCTGCCATAACAATCTCATTGTGTTTTAAGTTACCTATGAATTCAGTCAGGGAGTACAGAGCCTCAGGTGTTGCGGAGGGGGGACGATAACAACCTACAACAGTTAAGATCTGACCTCCCTTCAAACTGATGTTCACAGCTAAAGCCTCAAACTGGTTTGCGATTGTTTTTTTAGATGCAATCCTGGCAGCCAAGGAGTCTCTGATGTAAATAGCGACTCCACCTCCCCTTTTATTACGATCACAACGATAGATCTTGAATTCATTGATTACCAGATCATTTTTCAGAACAGATTTCTTGAGCCAAGTTTCAGAGATAAGGATCACAAGGATTGATTGTTATGATTTATTGATTGTTAATTTTGCACCTTTAAAAGAAACCACAGTTTATGTTTGGGATCAGCACAGATTATATAAAAAAGAACAAGCTTTTTTTATTTACTATGTCTGGCACCAGTGGATATTTTCCAGATTAACTGAGCAACACCTTTTTCTGTCTACATGTAGAACTGGCCTCAAGATTTGCAGCTGCAGTGAGATGAATGTGGTGATCTGAATGAACTTTTAATGTGTTTAGCTTTTTTTTAGGATTAAATGCTTTGATTTTGACTGAACTAAAGAACCAACCATTTTTTATTTATGATGCAAATCAATCTAACTTCAGGTTTTGCCGCTCAGCTTCCTTCCACCATCAATGCGCACACGAGCATCAGGTTCCTGTTGACTTCGCAGCTACTTTTATGAGCCCGTGACAAATTGCAAATCAGATCTTTTGCTTGTACATCTTTTGCGCGGTTGCAGTGCTGCGCATGCACAAATATCTGTTTATCTTATTTTTCTTTTGACTCGGACAGTTTAGGTGGAGTAGTAATGGAGCTAGCAAAACACCTACACCAGAATTACTCTACTGTCTCTGCTACATTGATTACATAGCAGCATAGACTAAACAAATCATCAGTTAATTTACCTCATTTTGATGTTTTCTCTTTTTACAAGGGGATGTAGTTGACAAACAATGAAAAATTGTTGGTTGTCCTTGTCCGCTTTTGGGTCCTCTTCTCATTTCTTTGAACTACAGTACATCCACATGACAATGCTTCGGTGCACTCGGGCGGGCCACCTGTAGCCGGTGGGACGGGTGATACCAAGTTTTTTTGCAGGGGAGGGGGTCAGTCCTCAGGGAGTTTGCTTAAAAACACGCAGCAATTTTACTAAAAAATTTAAATGAATAAAGAAAATCAATTATTGATGTAAGATATGTATAATGAAATGATGTCATTTTATTGGGGGGAGGGGTATCAGAGTCAGAGAGAGTCAGAGAGTCTTTATTGTCATTTGCACCGCATGTGGTACATGAGATGAAAACGAGATTATGTACACGAGGTCCCAGTTACATCCAACAACAAATGAAAGAGAAAAACAGTAATAACATCTAGAACTAACTAAGAAAAGCATCAACTAGTAATACACTAAGCCTAATATAGTGGGAATAAACAGCAGCACGAACATGAGTTTGTATGAGCAGATGGTCACAGATGAACACAGATGAATACAGCAACAAGAAAACAGATCAGCATCAGTATGATGTGATATTTTGCAGTGTTTATTTTTTTTATTTTTATTTATTCATGAGTCTAACAGCCTCAGGGTAGAAGCT
>JBBPBX010068269.1:0-19177 GCA_038048925.1 Garcialebias charrua
GGCGTTCAACCTATCGGCTTCAAACTTGGTCAGAATGCAGTTAAGGCATGGGCCTTTAAAAGTTATCAAAAAAATTGACTTTTCGTATATGTTCAGGGGGCGTGGTGGAGCGGTGAACTTGGCGTACTCGCCGCAACAAACGAAACGCTATAACTTTGACATTTAAAGGTCTATTGACACCATGCTTTATCCTAGAATAATGAAACTTGGTACACATATGTATCTCATCAGGAGCTACAAAAAAGTCTCTTGGAGCAATGGTCCAAAGCCAACAGGAAGTCGGCCATTTTAGGTCAAAGTCACAATTTGGTCTATTTCATTTACGTCATATCTGAGCGAACTCGTCCTAGAGCTTTCGAGATCCAGGCGTCAAACTCGGTCAGCACTATCTTGAGGCATTGAAGGTCAAAAGTTATCAAAAGAATTTTTCTAAGTCAAAGCATGTGGGCGTGGCCTTAGGTCAAAGTCAAATTTGGTCTATTTCATTTACGTCATATCTGAGCAAACTCGTCCTAGAGCTTTCGAGATCCAGGGGTCAAACTCGGTCAGCACTATCTTGAGGCATTGAAGGTCAAAAGTTATCAAAAGAATTTTTCTATGTCAAAGCATGTGGGCGTGGCCAAGCCTCAAATCTGGCCATTTTCCATGAAACATCAATTACGTCATATCTGAGCGAACTCGTCCTAGAGCTTTCGAGATCCAGGCGTCAAACTCGGTCAGCACTATCTTGAGGCATTGAAGGTCAAAAGTTATCAAAAGAATTTTTCTATGTCAAAGCATGTGGGCGTGGCCAAGCCTCAAATCTGGCCATTCTCCATGAAACATCAAGCTAAAATAACTTCCTAATAGAAGCTCCCAGCTACACCAAATTCACTAAGATCTATATTTATCCATCCCTCGACAGGACTGCAGTCCAATATGTAGTGGGCGTGGCCTGATTCTTCCAGAGCGCCCCCTAGAATTTAGTTTAAAAATCAGCCCCCAGCCATGCTTTATCCCAGAATTATGAAACGTGGTATACATGTGTAAATTATCAGGACCTACAAAAAAGTCTCTTGGAACCCTGGTCCAAAACAAAAACAAAGTCGGCCATTTTGGGTCAAAGGTCATTTTCCGATGTTTTTGAATTGCGTATTTAAACAAACTCCTCTTAGGGATTTTGAAGGATTGCCTTTAAACTTGGTTAACATTCCCTTAACACATTGGACAGTAAAAGTTATCAAAAGTTTGCGTTTTCGTTTATGCTAAAGGGGCGTGGCCAGGCCTCAAACTTGCGCTTCATGCGTCCCCTACATTATTTCTATAGTCCTATCTCAGTGATACATCATCCGATCTGAACCAGATTTATTGTGCATAATCAGTGAGACCTTGTGGACACATTGATATTGTTGTTTAACATATGACTCCAGAGCGCCCCCTAGATTATTCAAACTGTTATATCTCAGTGATACATCATCCGATCTGAACCAGATTTATTGTGTATCATCAGTGAGACCTTGTGGACACATTGATATTGTGGTTTAACATGTGACTCCAGAGCGCCCCCTAGATTATTCAAACTGTTATATCTCAGTGAGACATCATCCGATCTGAACCAGATTTATTGTGCGTGTGCACCCCTGGTGCGGAGTAGACACGAGAGACTTCGAAATGGCGACCGAGCGGACGAGCTGGAGCTCGCGCGGTCGCCTCAATAAGGTCCGAGCGGCGCTAAGCTGCTTCGGGCCTCAACGCCGCTTGCGGCTTTAATTAGGCCCGAAGCAGCGAAGCTCTGCTGAAGGCCTATTGTAATCGCAGGATTTCTTCATTATTATTATTCTTCTTCCGTCACTTCGCGCGGCCGTTTGGGGCCTTTAACATATTCAAAAACTCACCAAACTTCACCCAAAATTGTCCCCCAACGAAAATTTTATGAATCTGGTGTAATCGTAAGTGGGCGTGGCCTAACTGCTCAACAGCGCCCCCTAACGTGAGTTGGGGAAAACCGTAAGTCGTAGAGATCTGAAACTCGGTACATATGTAGATCTCCCCAATTCAAGAAAAAAAGTACATTGGAGGTACCCTCTAAAATGCACAGGTAGGCGGCCATTTTGGGTCAAAGGTCAAATTTTGGTCATTTTTCAGTTTTACTCATGTCGAACTTTGACGAACTCCTTCTCAGGCGTTCGACCTATCGGCTTCAAACTTGGTCAGAATGCAGTTAAGGCATGGGCCTTTAAAAGTTATCAAAAAAATTGACTTTTCGTATATGTTCAGGGGGCGTGGTGGAGCGGTGAACTTGGCGTACTCGCCGAAACAAACGAAACGCTATAACTTTGACATTTAAAGGTCTATTGACACCATGCTTTATCCTAGAATAATGAAACTTGGTACACATATGTATCTCATCAGGAGCTACAAAAAAGTCTCTTGGAGCAATGGTCCAAAGCCAACAGGAAGTCGGCCATTTTAGGTCAAAGTCACAATTTGGTCTATTTCATTTACGTCATATCTGAGCGAACTCGTCCTAGAGCTTTCGAGATCCAGGCGTCAAACTCGGTCAGCACTATCTTGAGGCATTGAAGGTCAAAAGTTATCAAAAGAATTTTTCTAAGTCAAAGCATGTGGGCGTGGCCTTAGGTCAAAGTCAAATTTGGTCTATTTCGTTTACGTCATATCTGAGCGAACTCGTCCTAGAGCTTTCGAGATCCAGGGGTCAAACTCAGTCAGCACTATCTTGAGGCATTGAAGGTCAAAAGTTATCAAAAGAATTTTTCTATGTCAAAGCATGTGGGCGTGGCCAAGCCTCAAATCTGGCCATTTTCCATGAAACATCAACTACGTCATATCTGAGCGAACTCGTCCTAGAGCTTTCGAGATCCAGGCGTCAAACTCGGTCAGCACTATCTTGAGGCATTGAAGGTCAAAAGTTATCAAAAGAATTTTTCTATGACAAAGCATGTGGGCGTGGCCTTAGGTCAAAGTCACAATTTGGTCTATTTCATTTACGTCATATCTGAGCGAACTCGTCCTAGAGCTTTCGAGATCCAGGCGTCAAACTCGGTCAGCACTACCTTGAGGCATTGAAGGTCAAAAGTTATCAAAAGAATTTTTCTATGTCAAAGCATGTGGGCGTGGCCAAGCCTCAAATATGGCCATTCTCCATGAAACATCAAGCTAAAATAACTTCCTAATATAAGCTCCCAGCTTCACCAAACTCACTGACATCGATCCTTGTTCACCCCCCTGCAGGATTCCATTGCAATACTTGGTGGGCGTGGCCTAATTCCGCAACAGCGCCCTCTAGAATATTTTAAAAAAACAGCCCCCAGCCATGCTTTATCCCAGAATTATGAAACTTGCTACACATGTGTATCTCATCAGGAGCTACAAAAAAGTCTCTTGGAGCAATGGTCCAAAGCCAACAGTATGTCGGCCATTTTAGGTCAAAGTCACAATTTGGTCTATTTCATTTACGTCATATCTGAGCGAACTCGTCCTAGAGCTTTCGAGATCCAGGCGTCAAACTCGGTCAGCACTATCTTGAGGCATTGAAGGTCAAAAGTTATCAAAAGAATGTTTCTATGTCAAAGCATGTGGGCGTGGCCAAGCCTCAAATCTGGCCATTCTCCATGAAACATCAAGCTAAAATAACTTCCTAATATAAGCTCCCAGCTGCACCAAATTCACTAAGAGCTATATTTATCCATCCCTCGACACGACTGCAGTCCAATATGTAGTGGGCGTGGCCTGATTCTTCCAGAGCGCCCCCTAGAATTTAGTTTAAAAATCAGTCCCCAGCCATGCTTTATCCCAGAATTATGAAACGTGGTATACATGTGTAAATTGTCAGGACCTACAAAAAAGTCTCTGGGAACCCTGGTCCAAAACCAACAGGAAGTCGGCCATTTTGGGTCAAAAGGTAGTTTTGGTCATAAATTTCACACCTTTCTGGTGGTTTAAAGCCACTCTATCTCTCACGCCCTTGACATAGTCAAGATGATCCTGTGCTAGAAGACAGATATTACATTGATATGATGCGTTTTATGTGTTTTAAAACACTAGAAGTTTTCATTGGAGGATGTGGGCGTGGTTGTGGCAGCATGGCGAATACAAGACCAGCAAAACAAATGAAATGCTATAACTTTGTCATTAAAAGGTCATTTGGAACCAAACTTGGCATGAGGGATCCTAGTTGGATGCCTGACGATCCTATGTTGTCATAGTCCGACCGCACCTAAGCCCCGCCCTCTCAGAACAGGAAATGACTTTTTTAAGCTCCAACTCTGGCTCTCTTGATCTAATGAAGATGATCTTGTGTCAGATGATTGATAACAAGTTGGTCTCACTTGTTTTAAAGCATCAACAGTTTAAAGCAGAGGGCGTGGCCGTGGCAGAGCAGCGAAATCACAGGTCACGCCGCCGCCATACATTTTGCTCTAGATTCCACAGCCCAGCTTCACCAAACTCACTGACATCGATCCTTGTACAACCCCCAGCAGGGATCCGGTGCAAAACTTGGTGGGCGTGGCCAAATTCCTCAACAGCGCCCTCTAGAAACGTCATGCACATGTGTACATTGTCAGGACCTACAAAAAAGTCTCGTGGAGCACTGGTCCTAAACCAACAGGAAGTCAGCCATTTTAGGTCAAAGTCGCATTATTTTCTATTTCATTGATGTCCTATCTGCGCAAACTCGTCCTACAGCCTTCGAGATTCAGGCGTCAAATTCGGTCAGCACAATCTTGAGGCATTGAAGGCCAGAACTTATCAAAAATAATTGTTCATTGTCAAAGAATGTGGGCGTGGTCATCCCTCAAATCTGGCCATTCTCTATGAAATTTCAAGGTGGAATAACTTACACAGAAAAACTCCCAGGTGTATCAATCTTCATTTGTTTTATCACAGGCCAGAGCTTATCACATTAAAATGGTCAATTGGTGACATCATTCTACCACAGTTCTACGCGTGTGTGTGTGTGTGTGAATGGTTGTGTGTCCTGTCTTCTTGCCCTGCAGCAGACTGCAAACCTTTCCAGGGTGTAACCTGCCTCTCGCCTGGGACATTAGCTGGAGATAGGATCCTGCACCTCACCACCCCACTGGGTCTAGGGTGTGACAGAATGGATGGATGTTCCCAATAGATCATTCCTTCAATTAATTTTCATATTACATGAACTGCTGCATTTGTACATACACACTTGCATACTGTAGCCTGGATGTCAAAATAAATTTTATTGGTGCTATATAAAACAGTTGAGAGGACCTAATGATCACTTTTGAGAACTATCTTTTTTGGTTTCCAACATTTCACTATTTTTCTTTTACCATTTCATGATTTTTGGTGTCTTCATATATGGGATGCCATGTCATATTGAATTCATATTTATTTCCTGAAAGAAATTGGTTAAGATATTACTTGTCACTATTGTTATGTTTGGCCTATAAAAACGACACTTTCGGGATTGAAAGACTGAAAATTTATTAATCAATGAAAATACTGTACAATGCGTCTTTGTCTTGGGTAATCAAGATGGAAAATAAACAAACACTGAAACCACAGTGGATAGAACACGAGTGAGAATGAATGCTGAAATACAATGGAACTGTCTTTTTACTCAAGATGATGATGAGGTCGCCAGGAAGGGTGAGAGAACTCCAGGGTTTTCATCCTAGTGTGAGGTATCAGCAGCTTGTGGAGAGGGAGCTTGGAGAAGTCAGATGTAGTTACTGAGTGGAATTGTGAGAGGACAAAGCCTATGCAGAACATACTTTCAGGAAGTGGAGCAAGACCTTGCTAGTTATGGAGTTCAAACCAGAGAATTTTCATAAGCAAAACATAACAGCACAGGGAGCGGAATCCAGAGTGCTGCTGACAACACCTCCAAAGGAGATGATAAAGTAAGTCACACAATCCAAAGAAGATCAGGTAACATTGAGGGAAAAATCAATGGTAAGTGCAGAGTACTATGCAAGTCTAACTATTAGGTGTTGCTGAACTGACAAATGGCTCCTTTTATGGTCAGATTATTACGTTGAATCTACACATATGAAAACACAAAATAAATAAATGCTCTCTGGTATTGTTCTGGGGGCCGGACCAACTGTGGAGGCAGGCCGGATCCGGCCCGCGGGCCGTAGTTTGGGGACCACTGACGTAGATGATTAGGTCAATGTAATTGCTCAGCAGGTCTATTCTGTCGTGAGCAGCTACTCCCAGACTCTCTCTAGTGGAGAACTGTTTAACCTAAAGAAACCCATAAAGAACCCAAATGTCAGATTCCCAACAATTATCTCCCTTGGATGATAACATTGCTCCTGCTTTTACAAAATGTATTGGAAACACAAGAAAATGATGACCTTTTCGAATAACTAAATATGGCCTCATTCTTTTTGGAGACTTAAACTTTACTTTCTTTATTGAGTTGATCTTTCAGGACCTACAACTTTCAGTAATGTTTATAATATTTAACATAAAACCCAATTACAGTCCTTGTACATGACAAAGTAGATGACACTTTACATTGAGCTACACTATGCTGGAGGTTTATTTCACTTAAATGTTGTTCTCTATGTTGTTACTACAAACATGGTCAGTATTATAAACTGTTGCAAATTATAAAACACAATTTGGACATGTAATAACTCATACATATTCTACTTCAATAAAGCGGAGGGATAATTTTACATCAATTACAATTATGAACTGTGTTAAATTTCCTTACACAGAAAAGTTTTAAAAATACAACAATTGCATGTACAGTACTTTGCCTTTTATTTAAAAACATCAACTCTACTTCATAAAACAGGCATAAAGGAAATGAAAAACATTTGTGGCGAGTGTGGCCTTGCACTCTGTCTTAGTAGTGGCACAATAAAACAGTACTTGTCTTTTTCTCCATAAAATACAGTATTCAATAATTCTCTTTCAAAGTCATCATTCACAGTTAATGGGCACAATAAGCAGTTTGGGCTCCAGATATTGTACTGCTTTGGGTAGAGGACAGCTAAAAGACAGAAGTAGTAAATGCCAGCATCACTGTAGCAAGACTGTGTTGAAAAATTTATTTTCTGGTATTCACTAATCCAGACCAAGCACTAACTTCCTACTTTTCCGTGCCTGGTGCGTCAACTCTATCTGCCCATTCCTCTTTAGTGCGTTTGTCTCTGTAGCCTAAAAAAATCAGTTTGTTCTCTCCTTCCAGCTCAGCTCATTTTATTTTTGATTCAATTACCCTCTGCTGACATGTGTATGTTGTGGAAAAAATGATTACAAAGGACTGTTCAGGTAAAATCAGTCAAGTTTATTTACGAATTGAACACTACTTAGACAGCTCATAGCTCTGCCTGGCTGAAACAACACGAGTTTTATATCCATGATAAGGAATTCCAAACACATTGGTGACACAGTCTGATTCTCATGCAGCTTTGGGAAACAACTTCCAACCTTTTACATCTAAACCAAATACCTTCATTTTGGTGGGACTATGCAGGAACTTACAATAAACATTTCGCATTATACTCTGATGCATGCTCATTTAGCAATATAGAAAGCAGATGTGAACTTATTGTAATTTGCCACTTCACTCTTCAACATTTTTACATCAATTTTAGTCACGAAATTTTTGCTGAATTATTCAAAACATCACATAGTTACAACTTCAAACCACTAATTCCTCCCTCATGATTAAAGTGGTAACAAAATCACATGCTCATAATCACTAAATATATATCGCTCTGATTTAACATGAACAAAATCTCTTAAAAGTACAGTTTCTAATGGTTTGTTCTCCATTTGTGTATATCATTATTAAAAATAAATTTGGAAATAGTTTATTTGAAAATATCATATTTACAATAACATTGTATCACTTTGTTTCTCAAGCCAAACAAAAATATTCTAAAAAAAAAAAAAAAAAAAGAAATAGTGAGAGAGGATACAATGATGGTTGACAAATAACCTTGAATAGCATGTCAGTAAAGACATACATCCTGTGTCATTTCATACTTCGAGCATATTTTAAATTAAAAAAGCAAAATTTTACAGCAGAGGAAATCCACCAAAACCTAAAACTGACATGAAAAGTTTCTATTTAAAAAGAAAAAACATTTGTTGAGTTTGTATTATGACATGCTAAATACAACTCCTATGAAGTATTAAGTGTAAAACTACAAAGTACGGCCTCGTGATCACTATAATATATGGGAAGAACAATTCCATCTGTGTCATATACACATGATTTCACATAAACATGATCAATTAAAGTGCCATTCTCTGTTGTTGGCTCTTTCACTATTTGAATGTATCCCCTTTCGGTTGCAACTTGAGACACCTTAGATGATTTCAAAATATCATCATTGAAGTCTCCCATCACAGCAATACTGTCACTTAGTGGCTCAAGCCAATCAAGTAACTTAGCAAAGTTGTTTTTAAACAATGCTAAAGGATATGATGGTGGCCGATAAACAACAGCCACAACAAGCTTCAGATTTGGAAAGTGATAAACGCAACATTCTAAATCCACATCCAATCCACTTAAAACATCATATGTGGCATTACTTTCACTGTACATGCCCACACCTCCATGCTGTTGGCCTTGTAATTCATTTAATGATGGAATATTGCTCTTATATGATAAATTTCTGGGAAAGTTATTGAAACTGTACCCAGCAATTTTTACTGTATCAAATGAAAATAATTCAGGCAACCATGTCTCTGTCACAGCAATGCAGTTAAGCTTAAGATGTTGTGCAGTTAAGGTTAAATCAGTAACATGACGATTCAAACCTTGCACATTCAACAGTAATATTGTGAATACATTTGATGTAATTTTCGTTAGATAATTTTCTATTTCAAATTGTGGCATTTTCTTAATTGCAACATCAATTTCTTCTTTACAATAAATTTTTTTCTCATCAAACTCCTGAATGACAAGGCCAGAAAGACTTTTGACACGACTCAATGCTACGTAAGCTTGGCCAGCACAAAAGATTTTTTTGAAATTAACAACTGCTTTATCAACAGTAATTCCCTGGACCTTATGAACTGTGCAAGCCCAAGACAATTTAAGTGGAAACTGCCTGCGCATTCCACCGTTATTTGTAGCTCTCTCTTCCTCTGGTTCTATTGCAACAGAGCCCAGCAATTCAGATGAGCTACTCTGGAATTGTTTTTTTCTATGACTTCCAACATGTTCATCATCAAACTTAACATAAATCTTTAGAGGAAACTTAGTCTTTTGGGACTCTAGAATTTTGACAACAGTGCCACACACCCCATTTACCAAGCCATCACCCACATCAATATTTTTACACAACATCACACGTGCACCTTCACCCAAATGCAATACTTCAAGTAAACATGTATTTGAAGCTTTAGTATGATGTCTACCTACTAGTTTAAGTTTACCTGTTCTTTTGTCATTAATAAAATCTTGTGCTTCAATAACAATATTATCTGGGCAGCACTTACTTAGCTGTACAATGTTGTGCTCATTTACTTGGCGGTTTGTTGCAAAAATATGCAATGCTGAGCTGACCTCACCAGTTTCACATTGTTTTAAAAGTTTGACGTCATTTGGCAACATTGGAGTATTTTTGGAATGGACTCTTAGTCTGTTTAGCAACTCAGCAAACACCTGATCTTTTTGCCTGACTATTTCGGTTAATTCTACAATTTCAAAGGTAGCCCACAGGTTACTACCAACATTGTCAATGTACAAGGGTCTGCCTTTTACTGGATTTAATTGATAAAAGTCCCCCAAACAAATGACACTGATTTTTGAAAATGAAGCAAAATCACCCGTTTGTTTTATTTGCCTTAATCTACCATGCACATATGAAAACAAATTGTGGTCTACCATTGAGATTTCATCAATTATCACAAGCTGTAGGTCACTATATTTAGCTCGTAATGAATTTATTTTTTCTTCTCCCAAGGGTACATACGGTAAACGTACATCCTTTCCAATGTTAAAGGTGTTATGAATAGTTAATGCTTGCAAATTATAGGCTGCAATACCAGTAGGAGCAGTCAATAACACACAAGTGTTGTCTGGGTAACGACATATTTGTGATAACAATCGTTTTGATTCATAGTGAATAGCTTTAATCAAGTGACTTTTTCCGGTACCGGCACCCCCCGTAATAAAAACATGCAGTGGTTTAACATTTCTTCCCAAAATCTTGTCCAAACACCACTCTCTCACTTTATAAAATATTGATAACTGCTTTTCATTTAGTGAGCGAATCAATGCCAAACCTTCACTTCGGCTCATAATGTTACTTATTTTCTCCAAATTTGCCATTTCTTTCTTATCAACAGTCAAATCTGGAATAGGTTCCAGTACACCTTCCAACACATCTTCCTGCTCTTTCAGTTCCTCAATACACTCCAANATTCGAACTCACGTCTTTGGAGTGGCAGTGCAACGCATTACCACTAGACCACCACAGCTTGTTGCTCCACAACGGAGTTTGCTTTATTTTAAAGGCTGCATGCAGGCGCGCGCATGCTTTTGTGTGCGCGCGCGTGTGCGTAAATATATATATATAAATATATATGTATTGGTGTGTGTGTGTGTGTTGGGTGCAATGCGCAAACTGCTGAGACGCACGGTTTGCGTGCGCGCGCGCACACATACAAGTTTCTCTTCAAAACTATCCATGTCTGTCAAAGCAAAAAGTAAAAACGCCCACAAACTTTGAACCAATCACACGCTGCGAGCCGCATCGTCGGCGTCTTGCAGTTCTGCTTGGGGGCTACGTACAAGACGGGCTGTCACCGGGGGATTGCAGCGGGAGTGCGGCCAAAAGTTGCGCAATGTTTGCTCACTCAACGGGGGGTAAAAGACGTAAGACAGGGCGTCTTGCGGAGTATAACCCAGTTTTAAAGCTTTTGCACTCCACCTTTGACATCATCCAGTCAGACTTGTTCCATCTCAAACTTGTCCTAAATGCCAATAAAACCAAAGGGATGCTTTTTTCCAAACAGGAAGTTGATCCTAGCAGTTCTTCCTCTGATTTTATCCCAAAATGCAGACATGTTCCTGTTTTTAGTTTTCTACACCGCCTTATAATCTAGCTGGTTTTTTTTTCTTTCTTTTCACTACTTTTCCTTTTGACTGTCCTTTTGGTTGCTATTTTGTTTTGATTTGTAAAAGAAAAGAAAAAGAAATCGAAATCTGTATGCCTCTTTTATGACTGTATTTTGTTGCTGTCGTTGTCCACTGTTGTCATCACTCTTTTTTTAAGAAATCAGGTCTCTCTTGTAAATGAGTCCCTGAGGCTCATTGGGATTAACCTTTAGAAATAAAAGTTGAATGAATGAAAACTTTGTTGATGATGTCTATATGGTGTCAGTCCTGACTTCACTCAGGTGCTATCAGTCTAGACTGGACACAGATGTGCTATAGCAGCAAGTTGAACAAAATACTGTACTAATATGTAGGATGCAGTTTGATGTAAAAATAAAAATAAAAAACAGAAACACCAGTTTTGAAAATTAGATTATCACATCACACATTAAAGGACATGACTCACCATGTTTTCAAATTGCATCGCCATTAATATTTAGTAGTTAATTAAATAATGAAACAGTAGCGTTTATTTATATTGTAGAGAAATAATGCTAAATGTGTTATTTCATGTTTTTTAGCAGTTTTTAGCAGCAGCTCCGGGAATATCTCCCCCTCTCCATATATGGGCATTGACGTCACTGAAGTTTCCGCCTTGAATACATGCGGAGTTATAACAAGCATGCATCAACGTAGCTTCATTATTGCAGCGTTGTTAAAAAGTTCTAAAAAATAAATAAAAACAGAGCGCTGGTCCAGCTGTACCCACAACTGCACCAGGAAATATTTAGAGGTTGCGTATCCACGTGGGACACTATTATAGTCTCTTCCGGCACTTGGCAAAGCAGGTCGCTTGTCTGTTTGCTCCTCTCCTCCTAAAGTTTTCCTCCCCCTGCTTTTGCATTTTTGTCTCGTCTGTAACTCTTCAACGCTCACTCGAACCAATTTGAAATGGATTTAATTGCGTGGGCTGTTTCCTCTATCGATAAAATTTTTTCCATGAAGCGCTCCGGACCAGGAGAACCAGCGTGCCCCCTCGACACGCATGCGGTGGGCTACATTATGGACTTGTGGGGCGAGTGGAAGTTAATGTGTCTGACCGTTCTTTCTGTCGAAGACGTGGAAGATTTGTGGATTATTGGAATATTGGTGGCAGCTGCTCTGCTTTTTGGCATTGGCGGAGGTTTCTGCTACTGGAAGCTGAGGGAGACTGCCGCGGCGATCAACGCGCTGGCGAAACTTCCTGCTCAACAAGATTCTTTGATCCGGGCTATGACCTCAACGACCCAGCTGTTGTACGAGCTGAATCGCACGATGGGAGCAGTGGTGGACAGCCGCGGACCTGCAGTGCGTTTTGGGACTCGTTTACAGCCGACCGGGCTTCATCAGGGCACAGATGGGGATTTGTAGCTCGGAACCTCACATGATTCGGCGATTTGGACCTAGACAGCACCTGGACTTCAAGGCTGCAGTCAAAGTACACTGTAGCCTGGCCTGAAAATAAATAAAGCAACTAATCTAATCGGGACTCAGAGCAACCTTGAAAAGAGGCTGACTGCAAACTTCTCCTGGAGTCGAAAGCTGTTGAAAACTGTCGCTGCCCCCCCTCCCCCCAGAGGTCTCTGTGTGCATTCAGATGGAGCCGAGCTGAGGCCATCTGCAGACTGTGCTTATCTGAAATGATTACTCACGGACTATCTCCCTGCTTGCCATCAAATGCAACATGTCTTTGTCTTTATCCGTGCTGAAGCTGGTAGAGTTTTTTCGACTTTATCATAGAGTGTCCTAAGACAAAATGTGATAGATTCTTTTTTGAATACCAATGATTATCCGACTGTATGTTCCTTTTTCCATATCTGATTGTTGGCGGTGCGGTTTAATTACTGCTGCGGCTTCCGTGCGTACGTCCCTCTTCGGATGGTGCGTGCACCAATTGCAAAACTTTGTACCTTGGTGCAAATATGCCAATAAAGATATATTCTATTCTATTCTATTTAATTCGCTCGCTCGCGACAAATTCATTAATTTCCTCATGAAGTCGGCTCGGCTTTTTACCCCTTTCACAAGTCAAACCCGCGCTATTCCCGCACAGACCAGTGATACTGGTCCTGCCATTTAATCCTCCTCGGGTTCATTCATTCATAAGACCACAGTTGAATGCAGGTAGGTCCCGCTCAAATAAACTTGTTCAGAAATGAAGCCGGAGCGCTGCTCCAAACGTGGCGTGGAGCTGAGCTGAACTGGACCGCGACGTGGGACAGACGTCAGACGTGTACAAGTTGTCGTGTCATTTTTAATATTTCCTCAGTAATAATTGAACAGCTGGCTACAGTGATCAGCGCACACAGAAACACCAATGCTCAGAGAGAGGAAGAAAAAAAAGCGAAAGTAACTTTTACAAGTAGTCCGGTCGTGTCATTTTTAATATTTCCTCAGTAATTATTGTACAGCTGGCTACAGTGATCAGCGCGCGCAGACAACAGCAGCACCTCCGATGATCAAAGAGAGGAGAAAAAAAACAGAAAGTAACTTTTACAAGTAGTCCGGTCGTGTCGGTTGGAATCCCTGCCAAAAACCTACAAAAACTTCAATATATTCAAAACACTGCAGCAAGGATCTTGTTGAGAGTTCGTAAATCTGAACATATTACGCCCATTCTCCATAACCTTCATTGGCTTCCTGTCGCCTACAGAATTCAGTACAAAACTGCTCTCATTACACATCAATGCTTACACGGAACTTCACCAGATTATCTGAAGGATATTCTTATTCCATACTCATCCACCCGGTCGCTGCGGTCACAGAACAGTAATCTCCTTCACATTCCGAGAACCAAATTAAGGACCATGGGAGACCGGGCTTTCAGTGTGGCTGCCCCCCGCCTGTGGAACTCTCTTCCTGACTGTCTGAGAGCCCCACAGTCTGTGGTTGACTTTAAGAGCGGCTTGAAGACCTTTCTTTTCAACCGAGCATACTCTACCTCCTCATGATTCTACTTTTGATCTTAGTTGATATTGTTATTGATTTTACTTGTTTTATTACTTGTTTTATTGACATTTAATTCTGTTGCACCTTGTAGCACTTTGAGATTTTCATTAATGAAAAGTGCGTTATAAATTGAATTCATTATTATTATTATTATTATTATTATTATTAAGTCAGCTGCCCTACCTGTACATGCTGTGAAATGAAGAGAACAGACATTTCAGAACAATATTAATAAATAGAAAAATGTACTAAAATATATATGTTATGGATTCTGATTGTGTTTAGGCCAGCAGAGGAGGCTTTGCTGGCCCTGACGCTCCACCACGGCTTTTAATTCACTGTCTAACACTAAAACAAGCTCAGACTTAGCATTATATGTTGTCAAAGTGATCTGAAAAGAAATACTTTGTATCTTACTGTGAATGCATGTGGTTTATCAGCAGTGTAGTTCTCTGTGTGTTTTCTCTTTTGTCAGCCTTTGGTTTGAGCCCGACATTAATAGAGTGTGTCTGAGATCTTCCAGGGCAGCCATAGATGATGTACGTCCGTCGTTTAATTTGTCTCATACACACACACACACCACACACACATGTGCAAACACACAACTTCATCTTTTTCATTATTTGTTGTCTGTCCCTGTAGTTCCAAAGGGTGATGTGGAGTCTAAAGCTGCAGTCCTCCTGTTTAATGTCAGGCGTAATACCAATTTACTGAAACTCACGATCTGCTGGGGTCTCTGAAAAATGTGGCCATTGCAGAAGTCTCTGGGCTGAATAAGAAACTGCACTGAGGTGATGTGAAACCTGTACTTAGGTTTGGTGAAAATGGTGCACAACTACTTCTTCAAACATTATGGAAATATATTCCATGGAACAAAACACACATTTACTTTCAGTTGGTTGTTCTTGCTTCACACAACAGAGAATAAAGGCAATTAAATCAGTCAACAACAATCAATGAATGCATTTCCGTCTCTGTTTTTCAGGGATATGAGTGAAAATGTGATCCAGGCTATTCCAAGGAGAGCTTTTAGAGGGGCCACAGATCTCAAAAATCTGTAAGTGAAATGAAAAGAGACAATCTGTTTACCATAGCACTAAAGGCCCTGCATGCAGCCGACAAAGTGCAAATCAGACAAAACAGTTTTCAACCCTGTATGGACAATGAAATGGTTTGTTTGAATTGTTTGTTAGAAGATAAGGGGCAGATATAATAAGATTCTTTCTTCATTTGCCACATTTCATTTTATATTTTAATTTTCTTGTTATCTGTGTGTTAAATTGTTTTATTTTGTGTCTGTTATTATAAAATGAACGAATCAATAAATGAAATGAAATGGTTTACTTCAAAAAAGTCACATTAAGTTAGTTTAAACAACTGAGATGCCATGATGGATTGAAAAAAAGACAAGCTTCCATTAAGTTGTGTGAGAAAAAAAAAACCATATGACCTAAAACATGATCAGATTTTTTTCACAAGTCCTAAAAGTAGATCAAGAGAGAACCTAGTTAAACAAATTAGATAAAAATATTATACTTGGTCATTTATTTACTGAGGAAAAGGATCCAAAATTACACATCTGTGAGTGGTAAAGTTTGTGAACCTTTGCTTTCAGTACCTGGTGTTATTATTAATAATTATTTGTTTAACTGGGGGTCTCTATCTACTTTTAGGACTTGTGTGAAAATCTGATCATGTTTGAGTTCATATTGATGGAGAAATATAGAAAATTATAAAGAGTTCACAAACATTCAAGCACCCCTGTATTTGTCTTTACCAGGTGGATCTGATCCCACCAGAACACCCACTAACCTCATTAGTCATAACTTTACACACCTAAGCTGATTTGTTGAAAGTTTTCTTTTTCTAACTGATCTCAAGTGAAGGTTAATGAATGTTTTTTAATGACTGATAAAAAATGTACTTTGGAAATCTGAGCAGCAGACATTTACAACAACAATTTTTAATTTTTAGATTACAGTATGTGTATTGACCATTTAACAAAAATATAGCAGAACTGCCTAACTCATGCAAAACTCAGAAGAGCTTGGATAATTTAAAACAAACAACAAAAATATGCAGAGAAGGTAATTCTTGCTTAAAAGGTTAAACTTTGGGCTTCATCGCCATTTTCCTGCTTGGTGTTGGTTTGGTATACAAAGCCAAAAGCCAAGTAATTATAACATAATAAATATCAGCCAGTTAAACTATTTAGATTATTATTAGATCTCTTGTTAATTTTCAGGATTGATGATTGCATTCTAGTCATTTATTTATTAAAGTTCGTTTTTCATTCGAGGGCTTCAACAAGGAGGTGAAGGTCATCCCGGTCAGCTTCTGACCACCAGGCCCCATTTCACCATACAAGTAGTGTTGTACAAAAGAATGAATACACCTCAAACCTTCTTATATTTGGTTACATCACAACCACAAACTTCAAATGTATTTTACAGGGATTTTATGATAGACCCGAACAAAGTACAAATTAACTGTGAAATGGGTAAAACATTATGAATTGTTTACATGTTGTTACATATAAAACCTTAAAAGTGTGGAAGTCACAAGTATTCTGCCTTCTTTACTTTGAGGTCAATTTCAGAGCAACCACTTGCCTTCAGAAGTCACATAATTATGATATAGTCCACCTGCATGTGATTTAATCTCAGTGTTAATCCAGCTGCTCTGTGATGACCCTCAGAGGACTACAAAACATTAATGATCAAGAAGCATCATGAAGACCAAGGAACACACTAGACAGGCCAGGATTAAAGTAGCTGAGAAGTTTAAAGCAGATTAGGTTATCAAACACTTAAAGCTTCTAAGATCTGGCATAGCCTCTGTTCAGTCCAGCGTCTGAACATGTAAAGAGTATGACACAACTGTGTGTAACCCTACCAGGACATGACTGTCCACCTAAACTCTCAGGCTGAGCAGTAATCACATCAGTCTGTAGATACAAAACTGTCAGAGACAATCCTCAATACATACACAGTTAGAATTACAGCAAAAGTTTTTCTATGAAGTATTGATATGGGGGCTTGAAAACAAATGATCAACACACTTTTCGTAGTTTTTAATAAGAAAAATATTAAAAAGTGTGTATCAGTTTTCTTCTACTTCACCATGAGGAACTGTTTAATGGTGATATGTCACTTAAAATTCCAGTAAAGTACTTTGACGTTTGTGGTTGTAGAAAAAAGTAGATGTGGAAAAGTTCTAAGGGATTTGAATACTTTCTTGTAAGGAACTGTAAATGATTATTGCAAATTTCATGTTGTATATTGTTTCTAATTGTGGTTTTGTGCTGTTACCAGTCAGCTGGATAAAAACCACATCAGTTGTATCGAGGAGGGTGCGTTTCGAGCTCTTCGGTCGCTGGAAGTGCTGTGAGTAATCTGAGAGCGTCACTTCTCTCATTGTTTCCCATCTCTAAAAAATACGCAGGTGTTATTGTGATTATGACTGAAAGTGTAAAATGTTATGCAGCAGTTTTTAGTGTCTCTGATGTGTATAAAGGAACATATTTATTTGTTCCATAATTTCTGTTACACTCCATACCTTCGTCATCCTCTTCCATCATAACTTTTAGTTCAAAAAAGCTTTCAGTGTGTAACTTTTATTACTTGTGTTATTTTAGTGTTATTTTAGTATGTAGCATTTTTTAATTCCATTGCCTTCTTTTATTGCTGTTGTTTCTAATTCTATTTTTATTGATTTATTGTTCCAGTTTATTCATCTTTTTATCCTGTTAAGCACCTTGGTCAATGCAAGGCATTGTAGGAAGGTGCTATACAAATAAAGTTTATTATTATTATTATTATCATCTTCCGTCACCTTTTCCTCTTTTCCTCTCACTTTGTTGCTCCATCTTGTTTCTTGATGCCTCTGTCTTTGTTTCTCCCAGCACTCTGAACAACAACAACGTCAGTACCATCCCAGTCTCCAGTTTCAACCACATGCCAAAGCTCCGCACCTTGTAAGTAGCTCTTTCCATCAGCTGTTTACAGAGACAGATCTGTCTACTCGCTCTCATTTTCTCTGTATCTGTTCACCTGTCTGCCTTCCTGCAGTCGTCTTCATTCCAACTCCCTGCGCTGTGATTGTCACCTGGCCTGGCTGTCTCCGTGGCTGCGGCAGCGGCCAGCGTTGGGCCTCTACACTCAGTGCGCTTCTCCCCCCTCTCTGAGGGGACTCAACCTTGCAGAGCTGCGAAAAAGTGACTTTGCCTGCTCAGGTACAGCAGCTTGAGAGTAAACACAAAAAACTGAATCAAGGCTCAGACTTTGCTCTTCTTGTCTTTTTAAGGTCACAGCGGCAGTGCCTTTGTTCAGCCATGCAGTTTGGCATCTGGATCCTGTCCTCCAATGTGTTCCTGCAGCAACAATATTGTGGACTGTCGGGGGAGAGGTCTCACTGCCATCCCTGCCCACCTGCCAGAATCCATGACTGAGATGTGAGTCACCCCAAAGTACAACGTGTACTCAGCATTTATATTTCACCTCAAAGTGAAAATGAGGTGACCAACTGGAAGTTCTGACGATGCATGGGTGTCCTTCACCACCGTCGTTGACTTTTGTGGTGGCTCAGTTTGTACAGGGGCGGCTGTGGCTGAGTAGTTAGAGCAGTCATCCTCCAATGCAAGAGTTGGGGGTTCAAATCCACCAGCAGCCACATGCCAAAGTGCCCCTTGGCAAGACACTGAACTCCTCATTGCCTCCGATGTGTGTCCCAGCGGTGTGTGAATGTGATAAAACTCTGATTAGTCTCTTTAGAATGATTTGTTCAATTAGCTTTGTAGAGATCTAGTAGAGTGTTGTATGAATGAGTACATGAGGCATAGATTGTTGTAAAGAGCTTTGAGTATTTTTGATTGGATAGAAAGGTGCTATATAAGTACAGTCCATTTACAGCTGTTTCCTCTCAGTGAGAAGGTTGCTGGATAAAATCCCAGTCCAGGACTTTCAGGGTGGAGTCTGCACAGTAAAAAAAAAAATCCGTAAAAAAACGGAAAATGTCCTGGTAATCTTCTGCCAGTACATTTTCCGTTTTTTTTTTTTACAGATATTTCCATAAACCCTAAAACGGATTTTTCCCGTAATTTAACTTTTTTTTAATGTATAATTTACATACATTTCT
>JBBPBX010068270.1:4803-16041 GCA_038048925.1 Garcialebias charrua
TGTTGTTCAGGTACGGCTGAGAGTTCTGGATGTAGCTGCAGAACCGAAACACGGTCAGAACCAGAAGATTAGAAGCTGCTTCCTGTCTGCAGGGAGAAATCAGAAATCAGTTGTACTTCTTTGTTTTTAATTCACCGGTTGTCTTTTGTCTCTAAATGTGGGACCCTCCGGGGTTTCTCCTCTCCAGGAACGGGTCTAATTAGTGTCGACAGAAGGCGACATCTTGTCTGTGCGACAGGACCGTCTCAGGTGAAACAAACACTTTGCAAAGGAGAATGTGTTGGAACAAAACGAGCACTCCAGAGCAGGAGAGAGCAACACTTTGCTCATTATTTTGAGTTAACACAATCAGAAGCCAAGTGTTGATTTCTCTGAGTGATCAAGAATTCAATTAGAGCCCGATTCATGAAGTCCAGCTAAATATTTACATCAGCACAGCTCAAACTCATTTAATGTTAACGAGGCGGTGATAAAAACATTAATATACCATGCTGGGATTAGCCTGGTTGTAACCAGACCCTGTCCTTCACTTCGCTTCAGACAAGGGTCTGGCATCTCTGCCATAGACAACGATTTCTCCTGGAGATTTTTGAATGGACCAATCAGAGAACAGGAGGCAGAGTTTTGTTAGTTTAGTCTGGTGAGGTCCAGGCTATTCAGATAAATTGCTCAGAAACCACTCGGTGGATATTTTTTCTGCCACCAGTGTGTAATTATATGTCTTTAATTTACTGACTGTTGGCCTAGATGAAACATTTGAGATAAAATTCGATTTTTTATCATTTATTTTCGTAGCGCACCCGAGGCTGTTTGGAAAATATCAAACCGAAACTATTTAATATCCAGCAGATTTGACCATTTCGTGAATTGATTTAGGAACTGTTAAGCTCAGGAACACTTCTGATATAACGTCAGCTATGAAATATATTTTTTCTCAGCAGAGAAA
The DNA here is from genome assembly GCA_038048925.1 of Garcialebias charrua. Classification (NCBI taxonomy): domain Eukaryota; kingdom Metazoa; phylum Chordata; class Actinopteri; order Cyprinodontiformes; family Rivulidae; genus Garcialebias; species Garcialebias charrua. The sequence continues at coordinate 5,750 of JBBPBX010068270.1, forward strand.
TAATAGTTTTTTACCTTGTTTTATTGAAAATTCCTTCGTGGCGGCAGCCATTTTGAATGACGACGTCAGTCGACGTCGTTCAAAACTCCGCCTTCTGCTCTCTGATTGGTCCGGTCAAAAATCGGCCGGAGAAATCCTTGCCTATGGGAGGAATCCCAGACTGTGCAGTGAAGGGAAATGAGAATTGAGCGGAGCTGTGCAGGAAGGCGAGGGCCAGGCTATGCTGGGATAGTCTCCCACAGCAAAAACAGATACATAATCACATTTATTGTTATTTTTACCCATTTGGCTTCACAAACGGAATCTGTTTCGGCTCCACAACAGAAAAAAAAATGTTTTAATGTTTGAGATCTTTTTTTATGAAAAAAAAAAAAGCAAAGATTTGAAACTAAAAACCTGCTGATCAAATTTATTGTAAACTTTAAAAAGTGACCCAAAAAAGCTAAGTCTGGTCCTCTGGACATTCAAAAAACAAAACAAAACAAAGCAAAAAAAACTGTAGAAACGTTTCGTCTTTCGTCCGAAAGACTTCCTCAGTCTGAGAAGCTGTGTTCAGCTCAGTCTTATAAATAGCACCCTCCCACAGTGGATCAACCAGTTGGCTGATGACAGCCGAAACCAGCTGCTCACATGATCAAGGAGGACCATCAGCCTGACGATGGATCGTTAACACCCTGATGGTTGTTTGCTATTCACAGAGGGCTGAGTGATACTAGCAATAACAGCATTGTAAGTGGGGGACAGTTGAACCCGGAGGCCTCCACCTCTGTTTAATGATGGACGGTTTGAATGTCCAGAGGACCAGACTTAGCTTTTTTGGATTTTTCTACCTGGATTATTGAGCATGCATCAGGGTATTTAAAAAGTGACATTTTGGTTAATTAGAAAACAAATTTTTATTCATGTCCAACAAGAATGGCATTTCAAAACTCTGAACTGTTGTAAAGTTGACCAAATTCAACAGTGTTTCTGACAATCATTTAGTTGTTTATACTGTAGCCTTTAACGTTTTATAAGAAGTACCCCAAGGCTCATGTTTCGGCCCCATTTCATTCTTTATTTTTAATAACAAAATTCGGATGAATTTGTCTACAGGTTTAAAGCACCTTTTTGCCGATGCCACCATATTTTATACTTTAAGGCAGAGGAGCTTCAAACTGCCTTTCAGAACCAATTCAAATCTGCCTTTTATAGGTAATGTCTAATAATATTCACCTAAAATACCAATCTGAAGATTTAAATTACCTCTCGTTTCTTAGAAATTATTTCAGATATTTCTTAACTACAAGCAACACAAATCTATTAATCTGTGCCAGTGTTTTAAGTAACCTTTTTTTCAGCATTATAGAATTGTTTAAATTGTTCAAATGTTTGTCCTTTTATTGTGTTTGTGATTTATGTAACTCTTTGACAATGTGTGCTATTCACTTTCTGTCCAGGTCCGTCTTGCAAATTAAATCTGGAGCTCAGTGGGTGTTAATCTGGTTAAATAAAGGAAAAGTAATAAAATGACCTCAGGCACAAAATGGATCCAAACAAAACTTCTGGTGTTATTAAACCTACACACAGCATCTGACCTTCATCTGGCCTCTCTGGAACTGATATCTACAGCATTTTCATCATCTAAACATCATACACTTAAATTAGGAGTTCCACAGAGATCTGTTTCTAGACGTCAACTGTTTAATCTCTGCAAGTTGCCAGTAGGAATCATTATCAGGAAACATCATATTTTTGAAACAGGGCGGCACAGTGGCTCAGTTGGAAGAGCTGCCGCCTTTCAGCGAGAAAAGGTTGATGGATCAAATCCCAGCCGGGGATGTGAGTGAGAGAGTGAATGGTTGTCTCTTTTATCTCTATGTGTCCCTGTGATGGACTGGAGACCTGTGCAGGGTGTTCCCCTTCTCGTACAGTGATTGCTGTGCACCAGTGGCCCCCGTGAGCCGAAGAGAGGAAGAAGCTGGTAAAAGCAAATGGATGAATGGATGGACAGACGGACGGATGGATGTTTGAATCAAATACTGTAGCAAATCTCTAATGTCTACAGTATTTGCTGTTGTAGCCTTTTTAAGAATTTCAAGTTTGTTTTAATTTTTTTACCCTAATTGCATGATTTCTGTATAAAATTCGTAAGTTTTCCATTTCACTTTTTTGTTTGTAAAAGCTGTTCTAAGACAAATATTCATTCATTCATTCAACCTTTATTTATACATGCTAGACTCGTTGAGCCACAGGGACTCATTTACAAGAGGGACCTGTCTCACTCACATCCAGGGTCAATTTAGAGTTACCAATCAGCCTAACATGCATGTTTTTGGACTGTGGGAGGAAACAGGAGCACCCGGAGAAAACCCACGCATGCACGGAGAGAACATGCAAACTCCACCCAGAAAGGCCGCCGGACTGGGATTTGAACCAGGGACCTGCTCGCTGAGAGGCAGCAGCTCTACCAGTTGTGCCACCGTGCTGCCACGTATATTTATTTGAGGCTGACAGTTTAATTAAGAAAATTGATTTTCCCTCTGAGGAACATGAATAAATAAAGTTAAAGGGTTAAAACGTCTAATTCAAATAAAATAATAAAGTCTGTAGTTAAATAAAAATGTTTTTTTGAGCTACATGCATTCAGCTGGGAGCTGCAAAACCACTTATATTAAAAGCAAACGCATGGAAGTTGCTGCTGCAATCTGATTCTTTTAATAAGCCATGTAACTTTCTATGATCCCAGATATATAACAGGTGTGTGGCCATAGTGCGCACGTCCTGATGTTGCTCATAGTGGTCCTCAGTGTGCTCAGAGAGCTTGTGTGTATGCCCAGACACATGAAAAATTAGAGGGAACATTGCTCCTGTGACATGTTTATTTAGATGTCTTAAAACCGTTAAAGGTTCAAAAACTGTGGAGTTAAAAAAAGTATTTCTGTTGCATTTTGTTGACTCTTAAACTCAACAGTAATGATGATAACACACACATCCTTTAATAAGACTCGTGTTTTGCAACTGACTTGAAGTCATCACTTCCTCAGACTCTGCGTTCAGCCGGGAAGACCTACATGGTTTTCTTTGTGCTCGTCATCTTTCTGGGCTCCTTCTACCTGGTCAATCTGATCCTGGCCGTGGTGGCCATGGCCTATGAGGAGCAGAATCAGGCGACCATCGCCGAGGCCTGGCAGAAGGAGAGGGAGTTCCAGTTGGCCATGGAGCATCTCAGGCGGGAGCAAAGAGTAGGCACTTCACACACATGAGCGTTCAGCCTCAGATGAACAAGTAACACCTTTTAAGTATTCATCATGTGATCTCTGCTCATGTGAAGCTGGCAGCCAAAAGACAGGCACTGGAGACAGAGCTGTCCCCGGAGCCGTCCCCGTTCATTGTGAACAGAGGAAGTATACGACGCAGCAGCAGCAGCAGAAGAAGAAGGTCTCACCAGACTCTTTCAGAGGAAACAGTGGACGAAGTTGCTGAGGAGAAGTTGGATCCTGTGGATGAAATTGCGGTGCAGTACAAAACAGATGTTTTTTTTAATGTTGTAGACTTTGTAAAATAATGAATTGTCTGTATTTGTCTGCAGCCCCCTCTGTCCCCCCTGCCGGCCCACCCTCTGTTGGCCACGCTGTCCGCTCACCCCCTCAGCACCAGGAGGGGAAGTCAGAACAGCATCTTCAGCACGTTCCGAGCTCGTAACAACTCCGAGGCCGACTTTGGGGACGACGAGTACAGCGTGCACGGAGATGTGTTTAGGAGCCGCACCAGCTCTACAGTAACGGCGTGGAAGAGGAGGACGGGCAGCATCAGGAGCCACTGCTCCCAAGTCCTAACCCCCACGTTAAACGTGAACGGTCGACTGAACATATCCCTGGCGATGGCCCAACCCCCAGTAGCCCATGCGAGGCTCATCTCTCATCAGCCCATGCTAGGCTCACTTCCCACTGCCCACTCTAGCTTACTCCCCTGCGATTGCCACACCTCACGCATCCCTCTATGGCTCACTCCCCTGCAATGGTGTTATGTACCCTAGAGGTAAGACAGTTTTAAAAACATCATTGTTTTGTTTAGGTTGGCTGCAGTCTGCTAAACAAACAGTAGCAACCTACTGCAGCACTTTTTTTTACTCAGCCTGCTTCAATCAAGCTTGATTAGGCAGAGCTGCTGCCAAACTGCAGATCCTGCCTATAAAACATTTAGGCTGTAGTCAAGAAGAACACGGAGGTTTGATGCATGAAACAGGGGTTTGCTACATGAAATGGAGAAGCTGAGCTTCTGTGGAGTTATCTGAAACAGATTGTGGGACGAGGGATGTTCTCCGTCCACCCTGGTCATTTTGGTGAGTACTCCTGATGGGAGTTGTGTTTTGAGCTAAAGCTCTTGAGGTTTGGTGCTGTTTAAACAGCTCATGTAGAGCAAGGGTGCTCTTGTAACAGCTCTAGTGCTTACTAGGGGTGTGTGAAGGTAGAGTAAGCTAGTGGAGGTTAGTGGAAGCTGTATGAATCAAGTTTAAGCCTGTTTGAGGCTAGTGTAGGAAACACTTGATGTCAGCTGAAGTTTATCTTGGAACCAGCTGAAGATACACTTAAAGGGGACCAAATGTAGGATATATAATTTTTTGTGGTTTATCTGTGTGCTATCCAGACCATTTTCAGTCAATTTTATACACAAAATAATGCTTAGATAAAAAATATCCCCTTTCTAATTCTGCCAAATTTCACTTCCGTTCTAAACGACCGGTTTATGAATAATGAGGTCTGAAAGCCACGCCCTACAAAGACCTATTTACATTAACTACGCCCTCTGTAACAGCCAGTATCTCTAATATGTTGTTATTTTAAAATTAGCTCTTTTTTATTACTCATTTGACTTACTGTTAGTGCTAGTAGCTTAAGATAACTTACCAAAAGCCCTCTGCGCGCGCCGCCATTTGCAGCTCCTTTTTTTAGCATTAGCCTCGAATAGCTTTTCCTCCTCCGAGCCGGGCGGTGTTAGCTCCGCTCGTTGCATGCGGCGCTTTTGGGAGCGTGCTTCAGTCCACACACAAAGTTCACAGAATGTCTCGCTCCAGTTAATTTATCCGCATGAGGCAACCTTTGACCGGACCCCCGGACCTCAAAAGTCAGTAGCTCCCAACAACTCCCGCACGCAAATGGTGTCTTCGCCGGCGGTCTGCAAAACAAAAGGCTTAAAAAAAAAAAAAGGGTTGCCGCGACCGGGAGGCGAACCCGTGTCCTTCGGATTACGAGTCCGGTTCACTACCTCTGAGCCAACCGGGTAGTTATGTAAAAAGCAGTCTTTCATCGTATAAGAAATAATCACAACCACCTACATTTAGAACGCTGAAGTTTTGATAAGATTTTGATGAAGTGAAAGGTATTCTTAAAATAAATAAGTTGCTAATCTGAAAATATATCGATCAGTGGTGCTTGATGGTACAGACTGTCGCCCCGCGAGAGAGTGTGTGTGTGCACAGTTTTCTGCCGGCTGCGCGTTGGGAGCGATATTACACTAAAAATTGAACTAAAACGTAAAAATAACAATTATAAAGTATTATTATGTCGATGTATATATCTAGTCTCACCCCGATTTCTCCGAAACAAAAGGCTTTAAAAAAAAGGGGGAAAAAAAAAAGATGCCGTTGACGGGACGCGATCTCCGCTCTCCTGCGTGGCGGTCAAGTGTCGTAACCGCTCAACCAAACTGACAGTTGTGCAACAGTAGTCCTTCATCATATAAGAAACAAGTCCAAACCGCTAGAGTGTGTGTGCACAGTTTCAACGAGACAGAGTTCATTCAAACAAGGTAATAAAACATTCTGGTTTTACTCGAGATGTGCTGCATGGCTGGAGCAGGGCAAACCCCTAGCCCCCCATGGGCTAAATAAATGAATAAATGACCGCCAGGTCAGCTCCTAAACCGCTAGGCAACCGTGACATCTTTTATACTCAAGTGGGTGGAGCATCACCAGGGGTTGCTAGGTGAGGGGCTGGACTCAGGTTTGAGGTGATTGGCTACGGTTTGTGACGTCACAAACCGCAGGAAGTGTGAAACGGAGCGTTTTTAATCACAGACAAACAAATCTACTTAGAGTAAATAAACCACTGGGTGCATTTTTTTGGCACAAGGACTGTTTTTTTATGAAGTAAATACCCAAAGTTTAGTAAAAAAACATTAAAAAGTGAATTTTGCATGTGTGGTCCCCTTTAAGGTAAATCTTAGTGTTGAATGACAGCCTTGGTGCTGTGTGGTGTACAAACATTGAGGAGAACTCCACCCTCTCCATTTATTTGTGAGTTTGCTCCAGGGGGAGTAGTAGTTGAGCTGTTTTAACTCTTAAAAATGACTCTGAATTGTTAATTAGAGTTCTGTGTGGGTTGGAGCACATGCTAGTTGAAACTTTGGCCTAAATTTAGGAAGTGTGGACCTGTGCCACTGAGGCCTATTTGAGATGAATTTTTGAGACACTGAGGGCAGTGTCTGTACAGTTGTCCAGGAGGGGGACAGTTGGGGGTTAACAGTGAGGGACTGTTACCTTTTTCCTTTTTCTTTTATTTGTACCTATTACTATGTGAGTGCTGGTAGTCCAGTTTTCGTATTTTGTTTGTGTAGTGGGACTTTTGTGAGGCAGATCGTCACCTGGGGAAACAAGACGGCCCTGTACAGGGTTGGGTTTGCCTGGGTGGCATTTTATTCTTTTTGGCCAGACTCACCGGTCCACCTTTCTGTTGTTACTTTGATTCTTTTCTTTCTTTTTGGACGCTGAGCCAGACGAGGACGCTCCAGTCCTGGCGGGAGAAGCCTGGGAGGATCTTGCCAGCCTGGAGTGCTTTATTTTAGGTTCAATAAAATTTGGTTTAATTATTTTTCTGTGTCCAGTGTCCACTTTGTATGTTTTGGCCTTTACGAGTCGTAACAGATGGCCAAATCTCCAGCAGCCCACGTGAGGCATTTCACAGCATCCCATGTCAGGCTTGTCTCTCGGAAGCCTATGCAAGGCTCATTTCACAGCTCATGGCTCATTTCACGGCAGCCCACGAGAGGCTCACACTCTGGCAACCCATGTTGACTTGGCACACTCTCTCTTCAGGCAGCCCATGCGGGCTCCCTCGCTCCACTCCCTCTTTGGGGTGGGGCAGGGCTCACTCCCCTTTTTTCTCTCCTTCAGCAACCCTTCTCACGGGCTCTTCTCTCACTTTCCAGCCAGACCCTCGCCAGCTCGGCCCCGGCTATTTTTTGGGGGAAGATATCCATAATCTATCTCTCTATGCCGGACATTCAAGCTCTCAGCGGTCCGGCATGCATACCCTCTGCCACGGACCGAGCGCCAAAGAACCCTCATCAATAAAACCTTTTAATTGTTTTCTTCTCTCTCTTTATGTGAGTTTCTCCAGGTTGAAATGAAGTCGGAGACGTAAATTCAAAGATGGCAGACTCACCCCAGCTGCGGCGAGTCACTCACCAACCGTCCATCCGGATATAAGGTTGTCCCTTCCTCAGCTCTTCCTGTTTGCCCGTTGCCAGTCTAGTCGCATCCCTCCACCTCCCCATCTCCACCTGATGTTTCAAGATCCTCAGTTCTCCCCTATTCTTCATCCCGACTCCGCCACCAGGTTCGGTCCCGAGGGGGGAAGATATCCATAATCTCCCTATGCCGGACATTCATGGGGGCAGAGATGGTGTAGAGGCAGGGCAGCCGGCTCAGGACCGGAAGGTCCCAAGTTCGATCCCCGTCACTGCATACCTCGTTGTGTCCCTGGGCAAGACACTTAACCCCGAGTTGCTCCCGATAGGACTGGTTGGCGTTGGCGCCTTGCATGGCAGGCTGCCGCTACCAGTGTATGAATGTGTGTATGAATGGGTGGATGGCTGGTACTATGAAGCGCTTTGGGGCCCCTCATAGGGGGCTGGAAAGCGCTATACAACTAAGTTCCATTTATCATTTACGCTTCAAGCTCTCAGCGGTCCAGCATGCATGCCCTCCGCCAGGGCCCGAGCGCCAAAGAACCCTCATCAATAAAACCTTTTAATTGTATTCTTCTCTCTCTTTATGCGAGTCTCTCCAGGTTGAATTCAGTCATTGTTGAAATCAGGTCTTTCTTGTAAATGAGTCCTCGTGGCTCAATGGGACTAACCTGTTGAAATGAAGGTTGAATGAATGAATGACAATTATAGCGTGTTTTTCATGATTAGGTAGTCCTCTTGTGCTTAGTATTATTACTTGTGTGTTCATGTATTGCCCTGTCTCTGTTTTGTTTTGCTCCAACCTTGCCTGCACTCACCTGTTCCCAGTGGTCAGGTATGTGTGATAATCTTCATTAGTGGGTGTGAGAGTATCATCTGCTGCAGCTTTTCCTCTCCAAGATGGCCGCCAATCAGCACCACCTGATGATCATCACCTTGATGAGGCGCCTCCCTACATACGGTTCCAGTTGGATGCTACTTGTGGCCGGAGCATTCGCAACTAATGGTACACTTGTCCCTGGCCTATGTTTGTCTCTCATGCTAAAAGACTAAAGACCTTTTCTTCTGATTAATCTTACCTGCCTCCTCGTGCCTCGTCCTGGTTCTCCTCATACCTCATCCTGGCTCTCCTCGTGTCTTGCCTTCCAGCCACATGCCTGTCTGCCTTCCCATCTGGAGTCCACTTTGGTTCCCCTTCGACCATCTCCAAACTGTAAGACAAAACCTCTAGATCAACATCATCTCCTCACATTCTCCAGCCAGAACCCTCTGACCCTCTCCTTCCTCCTCAGGACTCCAACTGATCATCTAACCTCACTGTAAATAATAAACATTGTCAATTTGTATCATTTGAGTCTTGCCTCGTTTTCATGGTCTCGTACCACTCGAGTTCCCTCAGTGGTAACAGTGTGCATCACGACGGCTGGTTAGCACTGTAGCCTCACAACAAGAAAGTTCTGGGTTCAATCCCTGGTTTGGATCTGGTGTCATTCTGTGTGGAGATTGCATATTCTTCTTGTGGGGGTCTTCTCCGGGTACTCCACTTCTGTCCCGCAGTCAAAAAACATGAATGTTTAGGCTAGAAATGTTGCTGTTATGATTCAGATCATTGTGTTACACATCTAAAAACCTTTAAAAAAAATGTATTCATTTTTAATATTGCATTGTGTTAGTGATGTGAGTACTGATGATTTTTTTTTACAGAATGAACAGTAAGTTATTAAAGATGCAAATGCTGATAAATAACTTTCATATTATTTTGTGCAGTCAAGTGTGAGGGAAGTACTGTAAAATGTTGAGCACATTTATGTGATTGTGGGTGTTACAATCTATTTCACGTAGTTGAGACGCTGCGTTGACTATAAAACTCTATGTCAGTGTTGTCACAGGTCAGAGACTGCTGCCCAGAGTCAAGGTGAGCCTTCAACGTTCTGACTCGTCTGCATGCAATAGTTTTATTACAAAATAAGATGTCATGATACGGTATAAATACTTTAATATTTAAAAATGTCAGTGTACAGATGTTTTATCTCAATCCTTGTTTAATTTTACTTTAAAATTTGTATTGTTTCATTCAGATGGAAGACCTACGGAAGCCCTTGCTTCTGTTATTGGCGTGTAGTCCTCTGTGTTTCTCCTCCACAGTCAGCTTCACTGGTTCACCACAGGAATGTGAAAAGGCTCACTTTGTCCCAGGGTACAACCTGGGTGGGGAAGGCTTCGACATCGTCACCATGGAGAGAAAAGGTGCCTATGTCATCGACACCGAAACGTGGAACCTCGGAAATGGCACCTGCAGAATGTACAGCAACAGCTACATGAGAGGAGAAAAACAGAAGGTCCCAGCTGCTGTGGTGGACTGGAGAAACCTTCCCAAGTGCACCATGGATGTCTCCAGTATGCTGTATGATTCTGTCGAAACAATGGTCAATGATTCCACATCGTCTGTGTCTAACGACTGGAAAATAGATCTAGAGATTCCAGTGGATCCTTCAGTGAGTGTCGGGGTTGGGTTCGGAGGTACTCACTCCAAGGCAGCAACGTTTGGGATGAAGAAGTCCAAAGGAGACCGCTACAGCTTTGTTCGACATTCTGTGAACTGCAATTTCTATCGGTGAGTATGAGGACTGATTACATTTGTAAAACTTGTACTGTATGTGTTCATTGAACAGAGAAAGGGCTTCAACGTTTTTAAAAGATAGTTTTGGTGTAAAAGTGGAAATGGTAAATGAGTTTCATTTTACATTAGTATGCAAATGCAATGTGTTTTATACTGAGAGACAATTCGTATACACACACATATATACATATATATATATACATATATATATATACATACATAT
>JBBPBX010068271.1:0-19176 GCA_038048925.1 Garcialebias charrua
GGAGAACTAAAACAACAGAAACGAAGAGGGAGAACACGACCCTGCTGTTAAAGTGAAAACTAGCTCATTCAAACTATGAGAATAAACATTTTGTGATGCTTCATTTGAGTGTTGTCTTTTTTAAGGCTACAAACTAAAAAATGTTTTATGGTGACATGTTTAGGAAAGAAAGTAAACCAGCATCCTTTTGACTTGTTCAGTTTTTATTAAAATTGTTAAAGGTTTGTTTTTGATGAAATCTTATAGAATCTGCATATGGTGCCAAAATTAATGCTTGTATATTTTTAACTAGTTTTTATTTGTGTATTTTTATCCATCAAGATTTTTTTATTTTGTTGTAAATTTACATTTATTTAAAAAAAACTTTTTTAGATGCATCTTTATGAATCCGTTTGATTTAAACCGTCCTGTTTGGTCAAAAAAATGCAGCTGAGATGTCTTGACTGGAGACCTGTCCAGGTGTCTCTGTGATGGACTGGAGACCTGTCCAGGTGTCTCTGTGATGGACTGGAGACCTGTCCAGGTGTCTCTGTGATGGACTGGAGACCTGTCCAGGTGTCTCTGTGATGGACTGGAGACCTGTCCAGGTGTCTCTGTGATGGACTGGAGACCTGTCCAGGTGTCTCTGTGATGGACTGGAGACCTGTCCAGGTGTCTCTGTGATGGACTGGAGACCTGTCCAGGTGTCTCTGTGATGGACTGGAGACCTGTCCAGGTGTCTCTGTGATGGACTGGAGACCTGTCCAGGTGTCTCTGTGATGGACTGGAGACCTGTCCAGGTGTCTCTGTGATGGACTGGAGACCTGTCCAGGTGTCTCTGTGATGGACTGGAGACCTGTCCAGGTGTCTCTGTGATGGACTGGAGACCTGTCCAGGTGTCTCTGTGATGGACTGGAGACCTGTCCAGGTGTCTCTGTGATGGACTGGAGACCTGTCCAGGTGTCTCTGTGATGGACTGAAGACCTGTCCAGGTGTCTCTGTGATGGACTGAAGACCTGTCCTGGTGTCCCTGTGATGGACTGGAGACCTGTCCAGGTGTCCCTGTGATGGACTGGAGACCTGAAAACACAAACTGATATTTTTATTAAAACAGCTATGGAAATTTATGTTTTTTGACGGTATTTGATATAAATTTATTTTTAAATTTAATGATTGACATATAAACATTTTATTTTTATTTTTAGTGAACATTTAGTGCATGTAAACATGCAAATTTCAACTGGAAATATGAATGATGTTTTTCAGAACGTATGTTAGAATAAACATTAAAATATTTAACAGATATTTTAAAAGGGACTAATTTTTTAAACTATAAATTAATGTTGAATAATTATTAGAAACATTAACTAATATATTACCATTTCAGTGCTGTGGAAACGATTTAGATGTTGTAGAATTCCTTCTGCCTCTCAACTTGCAGCTCCTGTAACTCATCACACAGCTGCTCACTTCCTGAAGTTAAAAGTCTACAAAAAACAGCAGCAGCAGAAAAAAAATTATAACCTGCTGTTTACTCGAAATAACTTTGGCTTCTCTGAAGACAAACCGCTAAAATCTAAAGTTTTAAATGGCTAAATTGGACGGATGCGTTTGCATCTTCCTACATTGTATTCAATGTGCGCGTTGGAGACGAGTCTAGATGTGACGTCATAATCACGCGACGGGAAAATCCGTATTTACCATGTAAAAAAAACGGCGCTAATTTTAAACTATTTTTGAGAGGAATTTTCATTCATTTCAAATTGTTTTAGCAAAAACGATCAGAGGTCAATCTTAATATATATATATATATATGTTGTGCCATTTTATGGAAAGTTAAAAGATGATGTCAGGGGAGCTTTAAACCTAATAGGCTATATGCCACGGGTAGGTGTGACGTACCTCCGTTAAAATACCGGACACATCCCGCACTTCCGGTTTCGATCCACTGCCGTTGTTGTTAGCTTTAGCTCCTAGTAGCAGACCATGACAACGACCCGAAACGGGAAGCGGCTGTGAGCTAATGGCGCTACAAGTGAGTTCCGTTGTGTCCGCCCACCGGTGGGAACAGCTGTTCCGAGGGGGGGTTACGGCGAACATTTAATCCGGTGCAACCTATTTATGGATTTTTTTCCATATTTTTAGACAAATTTTTGACTCAGATATGAGCCTTTTTCTCTTTGGCAGAAAATGGTGCAGTACCACTTCCAGAGGAGTACACCGACCCAAGAAGAAGAAGAAGACCGTTTCCAGCTCATGTGTACGAAAAAAAGCTCCTCTGCCAGTGTTGCCAGATTTGGCGGTTTACCACCATTTGGGCTGTTTTCATGCTCTACTTTGCAGCTAAAGATAGCTCTGGGCGGGTGGGGATAATTTGGGCTGATTTGGAGTCAGATCGGCGGTTTTTGAGTTAATCTATTAGACACATTTCAAACAATCATTCATCATTATTTCATAGCAAAGCTCCTCTGACCTTTATCCATCACTGATTGGCTATCATAGATCACAACAGAGAACTGATGAGGCAGTTTAGTGGACACCTCATTGAGTGGGCTCGTCTGTAGTGGTGGTACGTCAGAGCGGCCGCCATATTGAATGTGGCAGAACTGCCGGTCAACTGATAAAAGGAAACGGACTGACCTAATTTAACTTTTTTTGATAAAGAAAATAAACCAGGATAATTTTAATTTAATTTGGAGAAACAGATGCCATTATATTAGAAGAGCAGATGTAGTTAAATCTTTATAGGAAGGGGGTTTAAATATGATTGACTTTGATCCAATGAACCAGTGGTGGGCAACGCTAATCAAAAAATTATTTCCACAATTTCTAAAACGCTTATTAATTTTTTTAGGTCCACAATTTCAAAAGCACAAATGTCTTATGAAAATTAGGGGAAGCTAATCTAATCCGCTATTTATATTCGACAATTGGTAGCCGGCAGCGTTATGCAATATTTGCACTACACTGCCAACTGAAAAGTAACTAAAATGATCCTAAAAGGATGAAATTACAAAAATCAAAGGATTTATTTAATACTTTACGTACATATATTCTATTCAGCCACGAAATTAACAAAAAAGAGAATGATCTTTTAATCCCTATGTTACGGCTGGCTCAGGCCGAACACATTAAAGGGACACAAGACACAAGAAGGCAGAAGGTAAATTAAAAAGCTTTATTGAAAAACTGCCCGACTCCTCCCTCCAGGTGCGGAGTGCACCGTCTTCTGGCACAGGGTCAGGAAAAAAGCAAAAGACAGACAAAAGTACAAACAAATGGTGGACAGAGTGAGTCAGCCAAAAATAATATAACGTCCCCAGCGTCGGCCCAACCCATAAAACAGGGCCGTCGCAGCCTGTCTGGAGACGGACTACCTGACCAAAAGGGGACCCTAGGGGTAAAAGAAAAAACGATATAACTGGACTACCGATCTCACTCTGTCATTAGGCAAACAAACAAAAAGCTCCAAACAGCTCCAAGCTCCAAAAAGCTCCAAACAGCTCCAAGCTCCAAAAAGCTCCAAACAGCTGGTCACCTCTGGACCAGCCACACAACCTCCTGGTTAAACCAACTTAACCTAACCACACAGGTCAGCCTCCCTGATATCAATTATCATTAGCAGGATCCTAATGTCATCAATGCAGCCTTCAGCTACCCAGTGCACTAAGCACAACAAAAGTCAAAAGATGAGCAAACATTCCTAAGTGCATCAAGCACAGTCAAACTCCACAAACAAATGAGCTGACACAAATGCATCTAGCAGTCAAGACCAAACATGAGCTATCAGCTACTCTTTAAGTGCATCTAGCAGTCAAGACCAAACATGAGCTAGTAGTTACTCACCAACAACCTTCTAAACAGAAGATCAGACTTCAAGACGGGGGTGGGCGGAGAACACCCCCACACAGTACCATACAGTACTCAAACAGCTCAGCAAAAGCAACCTCCTCTGAGCTCACAACACACCGCATCCAAGTACAGTCAACTTGAAGTATATATAGGCGTGGCTCTCAGGTGTTCCTGGCTGAACACACACAAGCCTGATCATAATCAGACTAATTAACCACACAAAAGCATGACTGCAGTCAACATACATAAGAACTATAGGTGTCAGCATTGGCAGCTTCCTCAGGATATGTAACACCTCCACCACCAGTGTTTTGTATGGGGGAAAAATGTAGTCTTGTGAGGACACCGGCTACATAACATCATACAAAAAACAAGTTAGGGCAGAGTATTCAAAAACGAGAGAGGGCATCGGCTATAACGTTGTCCTTTCCTCTAATGTGTAATATGGAGAGGTTAAAAGGCTGCAGTCGCAAAGACCAGCTCATTAAACGTCGATTTTTATTACACATTCGATGCAAAAAGGTAAGGGGGTTGTGGTCTGTATAAACAATAATGGGTTCACAAGAACCACCAACATAAACATCACCAGATAACGTTTAGAATACTCTAAAACCATAAAATCGTCTTTTGTCCGGACTCTCTCTATAAGGGGTTTGTTTAATGGGGTTTGTTTCACCCACATCGATATCATGTTTTAGGACATCGGTCCTAGAAGGGACATCAGAGAATAAACACTCATTAGCAAATATCAATTGTCTTAGTTCATCCCTTTTATTATCATCTAGGTGGGAGAACAACAACTGTAGATTCTGTAGATATTGTGAATTTAAGAGCTTGCCTTCAAGAATGGCAGAAGGGGAACTGTCCATCTCCTGTTCAGCACTGGAGAGCTCCTTTTGGGGCTCTACATCTTCGGCTACTCTTGGGTCATCACAGAGGGGAACAGCTAACACGCTAACCCTCTCAATGTATGGTTTCAACATGTTGATGTGACAAAGACGAGTAGTACGCCTCCTATCTGGAGTAGAAACCAAATAGTCACGTTCGTTTAGCTTCTTCTGAACGACATAAGGTCCACTATAACGGGCCTGTAAGCTACTACCAGGAATAGGAAGTAGAACTAACACTTTGTCACCCTGTTGAAACACTCGTGCTACAGCTTTTCGATCAAACAGGGATTTCATTTTAGCTTGTGCCGTCTGTAGGTTAGTTTTAGCTATTTCACAAGCACGTACTAATTTAAAACGGAAGTCACTTACATAGTCTAACAAATTCTTGTCAGACTTCTCACATATCCACTTTTCTTTTAACAGCCTTAAGGGACCACGAACTTCGTGTGCAAAAACCAATTCAGCTGGACTGAAACCCAAACTCTCTTGAACTACCTCCCGTATAGCAAACATCTGGAGATGCACTCCCTCATCCCAATCTTTGTTGAATTCCAGACAGTATGTACGTAGCATGGTTTTTAATGTTTGATGGAATCGTTCAAGGGCACCCTGGCTTTCTGGATGGTACGCAGCTGAACAGGTATGCTGGATGTTTAATTGTTTCATGACCTGTGAAAACACTCTTGACATGAAATTGCTGCCTTGGTCAGTCTGCACCACCCGTGGTAACCCAAACAACGAGAAAAACCTGGTTAACACCTTTACCACCACTGGGGTTGTTATTTTTCTTACAGGAAAAACTTCTGGGAAACGAGTGGAGGCACACATCACAGTAACTAAGTACTTGTTTCCAGCCTTTGTTCTGGGGAGTGGTCCTACACAGTCCACTATAACTCTCTCAAAAGGCTCAGCAATAGCCGGGATAGGAAAAAGAGGAGCAGGTGGGACAGTCTGGTTCGGTTTTCCAGCTATCTGACAAAAATGGCATGAGTTGCAATGAAGTACGATATCTTTCTTTAAACCTGGCCAAAAAAAATGACGTAACACACGGTCGTATGTTTTTCTAATACCCAGGTGACCTGCTAAGGGACTGTCGTGTGCCAAACGTAAAACTTCTGGACGATACAGAGTAGGGAGAACAATCTGTTCTACACTACGCCACTCTTCATTAGGAGAGGCTGTCAAAGGAGTCCATTTACGCATCAAA
Organism: Garcialebias charrua; assembly: GCA_038048925.1. Classification (NCBI taxonomy): domain Eukaryota; kingdom Metazoa; phylum Chordata; class Actinopteri; order Cyprinodontiformes; family Rivulidae; genus Garcialebias; species Garcialebias charrua. The sequence continues at coordinate 5,929 of JBBPBX010068271.1, forward strand.
ATGCCATCATTAAAGTAGTAACCATTACTCAGTGTGTCAGGTTTGTCAGGTTCTGTATCAATAAAACATGATGTTAAACTAACATCGCTCTTCTGAAGATTAATCAACTGTTCCCTAGACCATGAGAGTCTTACTCCCTCTAAAGTGTTCTCCTCAGAGCTCACTGGGGTCTGGTCAGTTTCAGAACTGAAAAAACTGTCACTCAGCTCAACTTCTTCAGCTTTCTCCTCCTCCTGTTGTCGTTTAAGAGCTGCACGAGTAACTGCACAAGAGGTGAAAACATTAGGAAATGTGCGAGCTAAGTTATCTAATTGAGGGGACATCACTGGAACAGGAGTCACCTCTGGAGTGACTAAAACGCGACCTCCAGCCAAGTCGTTACCCATAATCATGGAGATGCCTTTTATAGGAAAGTTTGGACGCAGTCCTACCACAGCGTCTCCTGAACACAACTCTGACTGAACCACGATCCTACATAAAGGAACATTAACTTCCTGCATGTTAAAACCACAAATGGGAACTCCAGCTTCCATCTCAATAACTTCATCTCGAGGTAAAATATTGTCCAAAATGAATGACTGTGAAGCGGCTGTGTCTCTGAGTATTTTAACAGGTATCATCCTTCCTGATGGAGATGTAGATATAAACCCTTCCATTATAAAAGGTTTGAATCCATCACGTTCACAGGTTTCTGTCGCAGATGAAAATGACTGATCTAGCCTTTTAACTGCAGCTACAGGTTTTGGTTCTTTTCTATGTAACTTAGGACAGGTTCTAGTTACATGCCCTTCCTGTTTGCAGTAGTAACATCTTACTGGTTCTTTCACATCACTTTCACGTCGTTCTGCAGTTACATCACGGTCTCTGTGAGGAACAACAGGCCCTCTAAATTTACCATTACCATTGGATCTGTATCTAAAAGGTTGAGAGGAATCAAAACTGGTCTTAACATGACTAGGGCTTCGAGTTTTATCAAAGCTTGAACGTTCAAAGTGTATTTTATGCGTCAGCATATACTCATCCACTAAGATTGCAGCTTTAGAAACGTCAGACACTTTATTTTCATTTAAATACGTGGTTACTCTGTCTGGTAAGTTTAATTTGAAATCTTCCAACAACATTAGCTGCTTCAGCTGGTCAAAATCAGTCACTGCACTCGCAGTACACCAGCGATCAAAAAGTAGCTCCTTTTCCCTGACATAATCAGCATAAGACTGATTATCTACTTTCTTACATTTTCTAAACTTCTGCCGGTATGCTTCCGGAACTAGCTCATATGCACGCAGTATAGCTTCTTTCACGTTAGCATAGACACCACTATCAATTGCAGAAAGAGATGCATAGGCATCCTGTGCTTTTCCTTTTAACACACTCTGTAACAATATGGGCCAAACAGTTTCTGGCCACTTCAAAGTACTTGCGGCTCTTTCAAACATGATAAAATACTTATCAACGTCTTTTTCATTGAACGGAGGTACTAAAGAAACATGTCTACTCACGTCAAATTCTCGAGCAGGAAACGGAGCAGATCCACGTTCCAGCTCTTTCAGACGTATTTCCGTTTCTAACTCTATTTTCCGTTGTTCAACCTCAATCTCCATTCGCCGTTGTTCTAACATGATTTTCTGTAACGTTATTTCCTTCTCATGTTCCCGTTTCTGTTGCTCAAGTACTAAGTCTCGTTCAATTTCTTTTAAACGTAGTTGTTCCTGAAAATTGTACGGAGAGCGATCTGGGTCTTTCGGTGACGTCACAGCAGAAAAAACACTGCGTTGCATTAATTCGGCAGTTAACTCGTTTTCCACAGTGTCTCTTTTTGAACGTTTATCTAACGTCACTTCATAATAATCCGCTATACACAAAAGTTGCTCTTTAGTACAGCTAGCCAAAACCTCTACTGTAGGTCGTTCCACAAAACTGTGTAAATCGAAGTCCTCCATGATAAACACAGGAAAAGAACTGTGTAAATACTAACGTCCCAGCAGTACGTGAACGCACCACCACACACACACAGCACTGGACCCGCCAACGAGTCAAACCATCAGCAGGTTTATTTAATTAACCCAACAAGGATCACAACAGCTCAACAAGGACTCAAAAATCCAGACAATGTCTCAAAGATCCAGGCAAGGACTCAAAAGGGATTAAAAGAATCCAGACAAGGGCTCAAAAAGGATTCAAGATCCAGACAAGGAGTAAAAAAAAGGATCCAAGATCCCGGACGAGGCGCCCAAAATATGTTACGGCTGGCTCAGGCCGAACACATTAAAGGGACACAAGACACAAGAAGGCAGAAGGTAAATTAAAAAGCTTTATTGAAAAACTGCCCGACTCCTCCCTCCAGGTGCGGAGTGCACCGTCTTCTGGCACAGGGTCAGGAAAAAAGCAAAAGACAGACAAAAGTACAAACAAATGGTGGACAGAGTGAGTCAGCCAAAAATAATATAACGTCCCCAGCGTCGGCCCAACCCATAAAACAGGGCCGTCGCAGCCTGTCTGGAGACGGACTACCTGACCAAAAGGGGACCCTAGGGGTAAAAGAAAAAACGATATAACTGGACTACCGATCTCACTCTGTCATTAGGCAAACAAACAAAAAGCTCCAAACAGCTCCAAGCTCCAAAAAGCTCCAAACAGCTCCAAGCTCCAAAAAGCTCCAAACAGCTGGTCACCTCTGGACCAGCCACACAACCTCCTGGTTAAACCAACTTAACCTAACCACACAGGTCAGCCTCCCTGATATCAATTATCATTAGCAGGATCCTAATGTCATCAATGCAGCCTTCAGCTACCCAGTGCACTAAGCACAACAAAAGTCAAAAGATGAGCAAACATTCCTAAGTGCATCAAGCACAGTCAAACTCCACAAACAAATGAGCTGACACAAATGCATCTAGCAGTCAAGACCAAACATGAGCTAGTAGTTACTCTTTAAGTGCATCTAGCAGTCAAGACCAAACATGAGCTAGTAGTTACTCACCAACAACCTTCTAAACAGAAGATCAGACTTCAAGACGGGGGTGGGCGGAGAACACCCCACACAGTACCATACAGTACTCAAACAGCTCAGCAAAAGCAACCTCCTCTGAGCTCACAACACACCGCATCCAAGTACAGTCAACTTGAAGTATATATAGGCGTGGCTCTCAGGTGTTCCTGGCTGAACACACACAAGCCTGATCATAATCAGACTAATTAACCAACAAAAGCATGACTGCAGTCAACATACATAAGAACTATAGGTGTCAGCATTGGCAGCTTCCTCAGGATATGTAACAGGTCTAACATGCTAACGCAGCGCGGCCTAACATGCTAACGCAGCAGAGCTAATGCGGCGTAGCTTGTTGGATGAACACAGCGGAGAAATGGCTTTCAGTAAGTTATTAACTCATTTTCTGGCTCCAAATGTATGGAGTTAACATACTAACAGTCCTTCCTGTAAATAGTTTGGACCGTGGAGCTGCACGAAGTTGCGGAGCTTGGACGTGCAAGAGCTAACATGTAAACAGACGGAGACAAGCTGCAGCTCAATTAATTTTTTATTTTTTATGTATGTGTTTTTTTATATTACAGTATGTAGCTGTGTTAGGATAGGCGAAGTGCTTGGTAACTGTTCATTACCGTACATGTACGTGTATCAGTGGCGGCTCGTGCGGTATATACAGGTGGCCCCGACCTACGAATTTTTGAGTTACGAATGATACGTAGGAACAGAACCCCTTCGTAAGTCGGGGACCACCTGTATATATATTTATGTATATATAAGCTGGAAAAATGTATGTTAAAATCCTCTTTTAATTTTTCATAAAACCCAAGCAGTTTACTTTTAAAAACCACATTTTCAGTTCTTGTTTCCTGTTAAATGGCTAACAATAGTTTTGGATGATGTTGAGACCCCTGCTAAAAATGGAGAAAGAATTCCCCCAAAAGTAGTCCAATAGTTGTCTCCCACTAAACAAATGGCTGTTCAAACTGTCAGGGGAACTTTTTTTTTTTTTTTTCATTTACCCTTTATCTATCCAGGTAGTCTCAATGAGCCACTAGAACTAATTTTCAAGAGAGACCTGTTTTTAGGGAGCAGATGGTGGGTGTGGTGTATTTACCCCCATGGTTTTCTGGAGTTGGTACAGTCCAAGTCCAGTGAGACGCGCAAGCGCTCACGCTCTTTTTGTCCTCTCTCGGTTTCCTTACTTCAATAAAGAAATACGTAAAAATGGTCCGAGCCTCCTCTGCTCTTTAAGACATAACAACTGGCGACGAGGATATATTTTTCCTTCTTCTTTTTGGGGAGAGACGACGTCAAGTGTCAGTACTAGTGAGTACAATGGCTCAAGTTGGCAAAATAGATGACTTCAGACCAGAGGCTGAGCCGTGGACAGCTTATATCGAGCGGCTAGAGCAGTACCTGGAAGCTAACGACATTGACGAAGAAAAGCACGTGGCGGTGTTGCTAAGTGTAATGGGTGCTCAAGCATACGGACTTTTACGAAACTTGGTACAGCCTGAAAAACCAAAAGACAAGACTTTTGGCGAAATTGTGAACATTTTGAAAGAACACTATGAACCCAAGCCCTTATTAGTTGCTGAACGTTTCCGTTTTAATAGATGCAACCAGAAGGCGAGTCAGACTGTCGCCCAGTATGTCGCAGAGCTCAAACAACAAGCAGCTAACTGTGATTTTGGTGCGTCGCTGGATTCTGCACTGAGGGATCGGTTCGTAAGTGGAATAAAAAACGAAGCGTGCCAGAGGAGGTTACTTTCAGAGGACCGGCTGACCTTTGCAAAAGCTTTGGAAATTGCACTCAACATGGAGACTGCAGACAGAGACACTCGAGAGCTGAGAGGCGCTGGAGGTGAATGGGCTAGTGAGGCAAACATTCACAAGGTGAGGCCAATAAAAACAAATATGTGCTACAGATGCAAAGGAAAAAATCACAATGCAAATGAATGTCATTTCAAAGAGACTAAATGCCATAATTGTGGAAAGATTGGACACATAAAGAAAGCATGTCGGGCTAAAGTACAAAAGAGTCATGAAAAAACTGTGCCAAACAGGAGCAGCAGAGAGACAAAGTATGTGACAGCTGAGGCAGACCCCGAAGAGGAGTTAGCCATTTTGACTGTTAATACTGAGGATGAGGAACGATATAAAGCAACATTTGCAATTGACAATGTTGATTTAGAAATGGAAATTGACACAGGAGCAGCAAAGAGTGTCATTTCACATCCTACATACTTAAAGAAGTTCTCTCACCTGCCCTTGCAGCCAGCTAAAGTGAAACTCAAAGCTTACAATGGTGGGTGTATTGGTGTTTTGGGACAGTTTGTAGCAAAAGTGGAGTATGAAGGCCAAGTCATAGATTTGCCACTGTTGGTTGTTAAAGGACATGGTGCTTCACTATGTGGAAGGAACTGGTTGACAAAACTCCGGCTTAACTGGCAGCAGATTAAGTACATGGGCGAGTTACAACACACATCGCTCGATGCGCTTTTGGATGTTTACAGTGATGTATTCAAAGACGAGTTGGGCACATTGAAAGACATTAAAGCCACCATCGTGGTCAAACCTGAGGTGCCGCCTAAATTTTGTAAACACAGGCCCCTCCCATTCGCGATGAAGGAAAGGGTGGAAAAAGAACTTGAAAGACTGGAACAATGTAACATCATTACACCTGTGAGACACAGCGAGTGGGCAGCACCGATAGTGCCGGTGCTAAAGAGGGATGCTTCCATCCGCTTATGTGGGGATTACAAAGTGTCGGTGAACCAAGCCCTTGAAGCCGACACATACCCTCTTCCACGTTTGGAGGAACTTCTGGCGACACTCAGTGGGGGAAAGTACTTCTCGAAGATAGATCTGGCAGCAGCCTATCAGCAAGTGCTGTTGGAGGAGGATTCTAAGAAGTACACAACTATCAATACTCATAAAGGACTGTTTGTTTACAACAGGCTTCCTTTTGGAGTCAGCTCAGCTCCATCTATTTTTCAACGCATTATGGAAAACATAATGAAGGGGTTACCAGTGGTGGTCTACCTGGATGACTTGCTCATCACTGGTCGCTCAAAAGCAGAACATCTCTGCAACCTGGAAAAGGTTCTGCGACGCCTTCAGGAAAATGGCCTGCGAGTGAAGCGTTCAAAGTGTGAATTTAACAAGCCACAAATTGAATATCTGGGACATGTCCTGGATGAACATGGAGTCCACCCTTCAGAAGAAAAGGTGAGGGCGATACAAGATGCTCCCGCCCCTACAAATGTGAAGGAACTTCAAGCATTCCTGGGACTTTTTAACTACTATGGAAGATTTGTGCCAATGCAAAGCACGGCCCTAGCTCCACTTTATAAGTTACTGAAAGACAGTGTGACGTGGAGATGGACTGAACCAGAGCAGACAGCGTTCAACAGGTGCAAAGGTCTGCTGACGAGTGATCGAGTCCTGGCACACTATGACTCCAACTTGCCACTCACTTTGGCATGTGATGCTTCTGCATATGGCATCGGTGCAGTCATACAACACACAATGCCAAGCGGGGAGGAGAGACCGATTGCATACGCCTCCCGAACGCTGTCCCCAGCAGAAAAAAAGTACTCTCAAATAGAGAAAGAAGCTCTGGGACTGATTTATGGAGTAAAAAAGTTTCATCAGTACTTATGGGGGAGGCATTTCATTTTAGCAACAGACCATCGCCCCCTGGTGACGCTCTTTGGTGAGCACAAGAACCTACCTACCTTGGCTGCAGCACGCATTCAAAGGTGGGCTATCATATTGTCAGCATATGATTACCACATTGTTTTCAAGAAATCAGCTGAACACAACAATGCAGATGGGCTCTCTCGTTGCCCCCTGCCAGAAACAAGCGACACTGGAACAGCATCAAGCTCAGCAGCAGTACATTCACTGCTAACTGAACATTTGGAAGGAGCTCCACTGAATGCGACCCAGGTCGCCCGGGCCACACGTACAGACATGGACTTGTCAAGGGTCTACCAGTATGTCATGGAAGGTTGGCCTACTATCATAGATGAGAGTTTAAAGGCTTATCACAACAAAAGAAATGAGCTTTCAACTGAGATGGGTTGTGTTTTATGGGGAACCAGAGTGATTATTCCCTCAAAAATGAGAAAGGCTGTGTTAAATGAGATCCACTCTGGTCATCAAGGAATGGTAAAATCCAAGGCTTTAGCTCGCAAATATGTCTGGTGGCCGAATCTGGATCATGACCTGGAACAGGTCTGCAAAACATGTGACACATGTCAGCTGGAACAGAAGATGCCGCAGCAGGTTCCACTGCATCCCTGGGAGTTTCCGGGTGAATCCTGGAAAAGACTACATATAGACTTTGCTGGACCTTTCCTTGGTAACATGTTCATGATTGTGGTCGACTCATATTCAAAGTGGTTGGAGGTGTTTCGTATGCCACACATTACAACACAGGCCACAGTGACAAGGCTAAAGAGACTGTTTGCTTCATATGGACTTCCTGAGCAAATAGTCACAGACAATGCTACCACTTTCACTTCTGCGGAGTTCCAAACGTTTGTGACACAAAATGGCATTTTGCACACAACAAGTGCGCCGGGACATCCTGCCACAAACGGGTTGGCTGAAAGGTATGTGCAGACGTTCAAGGTGGGCATGAAAAAACTGGCACACCACCCCGGCAACGTTGATGACAAACTTTCTTCGTTTCTGCTACGGTACCGTGTGACACCAAATTGCACGACGGGTCAGTCTCCTGCAGAATTGTTCCTACACAGACACATTCGTACCAGATTGGATTTCATCAAACCAAACACCAAGGAGACAGTTCGGAGAAAACAGTATCGACAAAAAGCCCAGCATGACTTCACAGCTGTGGATCGCTCCTTCTCTGTGGATGATGCTGTGTATCTTCGCAACACAGGGGGAGGGACTCACAAGTGGATACCTGGACAGGTTGTAAGACGAACTGGTCCGGTCTCTTATGAAGTTAAAGAGCGCTACTCGGACACTGTGCACAGGCGACATGGGGATCAGCTTCGTGCAAAAGCTGTAGTTGAACCAGATACAGATGACCCTGAAACACCAGCACAAGAGCAAAGTGATGTAAAAGTTGCACCTGAACAAAGTGCTCTGGACTCTGGGATACAACTCCCTGTTCCCTCAGATTCCCAAGTGGTGGTGAGGCGTTCAACACGACCTCGGAAGACACCAAGACGATATCTTGAATAGCTTTGTGTTTATCTAGGCATGACGGTTATGCATGTTATGTTCTATTATTATTCTTGTTACATTAAGGGGTACATCTGAGTTAGATGCAAAAATAATAATAATATTGTCTGATTATTAAGTAAGTACATTTTTGGGAAATTGTTCAGTTCTACAGGGAAATGCACTTAAGTTGGAATAAGTGACCTTAGTATATTTTAGTTGATATAGATCAAGATGTTAGCTCCATTTTTAAAAGGGGATGATGTGGTGTATTTACCCCCATGGTTTTCTGGAGTTGGTACAGTCCAAGTTCAGTGAGATGCGCAAGCACTCACGCTCTTTTTGTCCTCTCTCGGTTTCCTTACTTCAATAAAGAAATACGTAAAAATGGTCCGAGCCTCCTCTGCTCTTTAAGACATAACATGGACCATGTGAAGACCTTGTTGTAAAACAAAGGTCTGGACCATGTGAAGACCTTGTTGGAAAACAAAGGTCTGGACCATGTGAAGACCTTGTTGTAAAACAAAGGTCTGGACCATGTGAAGACCTTGTTGGAAAACAAAGGTCTGGACCATGTGAAGACCTTGTTGGAAAACAAAGGTCTGGACCATGTGAAGACCTTGTTGGAAAACAAAGGTCTGGACCATGTGAAGACCTTGTTGGAAAACAAAGGTCTGGACCATGTGAAGACCTTGTTGGAAAACAAAGGTCTGGACCATGTGAAGACCTTGTTGGAAAACAAAGGTCTGGACCATGTGAAGACCTTGTTGGAAAACAAAGGTCTGGACCATGTGAAGACCTTGTTGGAAAACAAAGGTCTGGACCATGTGAAGACCTTGTTGGAAAACAAAGGTCTGGACCATGTGAAGACCTTGTTGGAAAACAAAGGTCTGGACCATGTGAAGACCTTGTTGGAAAGCAAAGGTCTGGACCATGTGAAGACCTTGTTGGAAACAAAGGTCTGGACCATGTGAAGACCTTGTTGGAAAGCAAAGGTCTGGACCATGTGAAGACCTTGTTGGAAAGCAAAGGTCTGGACCATGTGAAGACCTTGTTGGAAAACAAAGGTCTGGACCATGTGAAGACCTTGTTGGAAAACAAAGGTCTGGACCATGTGAAGACCTTGTTGGAAAGCAAAGGTCTGGACCATGTGAAGACCTTGTTGGAAAACAAAGGTCTGGACCATGTGAAGACCTTGTTGGAAAGCAAAGGTCTGGACCATGTGAAGACCTTGTTGGAAAACAAAGGTCTGGACCATGTGAAGACCTTGTTGGAAAACAAAGGTCTGGACCATGTGAAGACCTTGTTGGAAAACAAAGGTCTGGACCATGTGAAGACCTTGTTGGAAAACAAAGGTCTGGACCATGTGAAGACCTTGTTGGAAAACAAAGGTCTGGACCATGTGAAGACCTTGTTGGAAAGCAAAGGTCTGGGAGATCTAGATGATCTGGACAAGTGTCACTTCATGGTGGAGAAGACGAGTCACTTGAACACGCTGAACACATCTGGAGGAGCTTTGGTGTTTGGAGGTACACACACTGTGTACTTATTGTGTGTACTTATTGTGTGTCATTGTGTGTCATTATTGTGTGTCATTATTGTGTGTCATTATTGTGTGTCATTATTATGTGTAATTATTGTGTGTCATTGTGTGTCATTATTGTGTGTCATTATTGTGTGTAATTATTGTGTGTCATTATTGTGTGTAATTGTTGTGTGTCATTATTGTGTGTCATTATTATGTGTAATTATTGTGTGTCATTGTGTGTCATTATTGTGTGTCATTATTGTGTGTCATTATTGTGTGTCATTATTATGTGTAATTATTGTGTGTCATTGTGTGTCATTATTGTGTGTCATTATTGTGTGTAATTATTGTGTGTCATTATTGTGTGTAATTATTGTGTGTCATTATTGTGTGTAATTATTGTGTGTCATTATTGTGTGTAATTATTGTGTGTCATTATTGTGTGTCATTATTATGTGTCATTATTGTGTGTCATTGTGTGTCATTATTGTGTGTCATTATTGTGTGTAATTATTGTGTGTCATTATTGTGTGTCATTATTGTGTGTCATTATTGTGTGTAATTATTGTGTGTCATTATTGTGTGTCATTATTGTGTGTAATTATTGTGTGTCATTGTGTGTCATTATTGTGTGTCATTATTGTGTGTAATTATTGTGTGTCATTATTGTGTGTCATTATTGTGTGTAATTATTGTGTGTCATTATTGTGTGTCATTGTGTGTCATTATTGTGTGTAATTATTGTGTGTCATTGTGTGTCATTATTGTGTGTCATTATTGTGTGTAATTATTGTGTGTAATTATTGTGTGTAATTATTGTGTGTCATTATTGTGTGTAATTATTGTGTGTCATTATTGTGTGTCATTATTGTGTGTCATTATTGTGTGTCATTATTGTGTGTCATTATTGTGTGTCATTATTGTGTGTCATTATTGTGTGTCATTATCGTGTGACAGTCTCAGGAGATATGTAAATCAGCTGGAATCCATTCAGACTTTAAACCAGTTACAGGAGACCAGACTGACACCAAAAACTAGTAAAACCAGTAAAAATTCCAGATTGTTGCTGGTGTTCTGGAAACTAACAGTGAAACTGGTTGTGATGGGAGTTCTGGTTCTGTCTCTGTCAATCAGAGTTTTAGAGGAGGGTCTTGGTTTTTCCACTGGAGATTTGATCCTGGATGTTTGTAACTGTCAGTCTGAGACAGCTGAGAGTTTCTGTTACCATGGAGACGGATGTTCATCATTTCATCTAAAATCCATGTGATGGATCATGTGAACATGAGAAGAATAAAAAGCAGAGCTGAAGGCTCAGTTTGGTTCTGGTTCCTGCTGGATTCTGTCATCACGACACAATCAGCATCCTTTAAAACTCACATGATTTGACTTTTATTCTCTTTGTTCAACAAGAGTTTGAAACAAGTTACAGACAGAAAGCAGCAACTTAGTCTCAGAGAAATGAAATAAAAATCAACTCAAAGTCGTTCAACAGAAAACAATTATCTTTAATATCATCCAGCCTCGACTGGACTCTGAGAGAAACTTACTGGTTGTTGGAGGAAACTCTTTGTTTGAAATCAAGAGGAAGAAACTTTGACCAGTTGCTCTTAAAGGACACACAGCTGGGTCCAGGTCCAGGTCCAGCTTTGGTTGTCTGATTGATTCTGATATTAAAAATAATTGAATTAGGCTCACATGTATCAAATGAAATAAACATTTTTCAATCACTGATGTGGACTTACTGTAATTTAGCAGCTTGTTTCTTGAAAAGAGGGCGATTCTGTAACAAACAGTTCAAGTTCAGTTTAATTATTTCTACTGTTTAGTTTTACAAAATCCACCTGTTAATTAAAAAACTTTAGCTTTCAGAGTTTAAGCAATTTTATAATGGCCATTCTCAGATGGGATATTTGTTACATAAAAACCCTTAAAATACAATTAACATTTAGAAACAAAAGAAAAAACAAACTATAATAAAAAAGATAAAAATAAAATAAACAAACTACAACACCACCATGTGTTGAAAAAAAAACTAATATTTTATTACACCAAAGATCAAACATTTGTTTAAAGAGTGAGTGATGAGCTCTGACATGGAGAAGAGTGGTGGACAGTTGGAGATGTGACCTCTGACCTTTGCTCTGGCTCTCATGTTCCCCACACAGAGTGGTTTTAGAGGGAGGGACTCCCTCCTCTCTGTCCTCACACTGATCCATGCTGCTGGATTCACATCAGCTCACACACACTTTCTAGCTTCACCTGCAGAGGAAACACACATCATTCATGTGAACATCAACTCTGATCCTCCTTTCCATGATGTGTGCTGTAAAAAGATCAGCTGCTCCTCCTCTGGTTGGCTCTTTGTTTCTTCTCAGCTTCAGCTGAATGCAGTCAGACAGCAGAGTGAGGCAGAGGAAGCTGCATCAGCTGCTGCACTTCTACTATCAGTCCACTAGATGGAGTCATGGAGCTGCAGGCCAGCACACACACATTTCATTCACTGACACACACTGAGTGAGTGAGTGGAAGCTTCAGTGTGTTCACATTCACTCAGTTGAACATTGAAGCTTCATTTGAGCTGATAGAAGCTGCAGCAGAGGATCATCAGTGTTCAGAGCATCACACTCATTCCTCCTGTTCTGTTTCACACTTTACAACAGCAACTACAAACACAGACACGTGTTACATCTCAGCTGCTGGGAGGACGCCATGAAAGCACAGAAAACATTCAAATCATTCTTCTTCACTCAAAGTCTCACTGAAGGCACACTTCACAGCATTTCAAAATAAAAGTCCCTGATTTTTCCCTGAGTGAATCCTGAAATTCCAGGAGATCTTTCAGTCACAAGACGCTCAGAGCTGAGCTGCTTAGGTGGAGGCAAAGATTTATTGTAGCAGTGAGAGATCTGATGCTTCAACGCTCTGAGTCATGAAAGGAGGAACAAACTGGTAAACTGGAGGAGCAGAACATGGACTCACTGGTACCAGAATACTAGCATTAATACATGTGCACGTCACAATCTGTGAAAAATCATCTTTTAATCATCAGATCAGTTCAAAGTCTCTGTTTTCAATGTCTGGAAAATGTGAAAGTGGTTTTCCAGGTTTTCAAGGCTCCAGTTTCCCTCTATTGATGATGAAGTCAAGAGACTTTTATTTTAAAAACACTAAAATTAGTAAACGTTTATCAATCTTTCACCATGAAATTGAATAAAAATCACAAACAGACAAATTAAAGATGAAAAACGTTCTTAATACGACACATTTGAAGAAGATTTTTCATCCAGTTTCTGTTAAAGCTAAAAAGTATCAAAATAAAAATGTCCTTAAATGATTCAAAAGGAGTTCATCTGCATCAAGCTCTGAAGTAAAAGGACAAAATGATTTTATAGATAAATTGCAGTTTTTGGTGTCACATGATGCGTGTGCGGGCCGGACTTTGAGCAGTCCTGCTCTAACTCCACACAGAGTCTCACAGATAGAACACATTGAAGACACCAACACAATCTTCTCTATAGACACAGTCCTG
>JBBPBX010068272.1:0-11594 GCA_038048925.1 Garcialebias charrua
AGTTAATTGCCAGTTAACAGTTGGGTTATTACACGGTTTGTTTTTATTTTCTGTTGCTATGACTTTTGTTTTAAACACGCTGACCTCTCTAGACCTATATTTTTGTTTTTGTTGATTTCCTTCTGTGGTAGTCTGTTGTCCTCACAATGCAGTACTGTATTTTTTGCAGATATGTGCTTTTCACTCTCAGTGTTAAAGGCACATTTCTGATTTTTATAGGTGAGGTTCCCATGAATATGTTGCCTAAAGGAGTACATGCAGGGTTAATTTCACGCCATTAATTGTTACGTTTCCAGTTCTCATCACTTCAGCCTGGTGGGGTGCAGGTCATGTTTAATGACATATGAACAAGGCCTGTGTAATGGTGGTTTGGAGTACTTTGGTGGTTTGTTTTATTTTATTTATTTGTTTTTTTTATATGTGTATTTCTTTTCTTCTTGGAGGACTGACGCTTGTTTGTTCTGCTGGATCGTTCTGCCTTGGCCTTCTGACCTGCTCGACAGAGTCTGGAAGGGAGTCTTCACACAGCTGACATACTGCAGGGGGTGACTTTATTTAGGTGTTTTCTGAGGATTTCAGCTTGGCATCTAATCAGTGAATGCTGCAGGTGTTCCATGACGACGTTTGGTTAGCAGTTGATTATTTATACTTGGTGGTGGATTTCACATATACACAGATATGCAGCTCTCAGTTTACAGTTTTGTTCCTCACCCTACAACATTCGCATTGCACAGTGAAGACGTGCTTAGGTTCCCTCCATAGCATGGACTACCGTATTTTCCGGTGTATAGGTCGCACCTTTTTATGGTCTTTTCAAGGCCTGCGACCTATACTCAGGTGCGACCTATATATGGGTTGTTATCACGAAACAACATTTTTAAATCCAGCTCATTTCACAATTACGTTCATTTATTAAGGAAAAGTTCAGCTCAGACACATATTTGCTATAATTTTTATCAAACAAATAATTGTTTTTAAGTGTTAATCTTCTTAAAAGCCTTGCTGTGCGCTCCTGTGGCAGACATTTGCAGCAGAGCTAAACGTAGGTGCGACCTATACACCAGGTGCGACCTATCTAGGGATTTTTCCAATCTATTGGTGATAATTGGATGGTGCGACCTATACACCGGTGCGACCTATACACCAGAAAATACGGTAGTTGCATTACGACTATGGTTTTGAACGCCATTCTTGGATAGATTACATGTATGCTGTCATTGAAGCTAGGTTTTGCTAACAACTCCTGTTGGCACCTGCACTGGACTGCACTGAACTGTCGAATTGCGTTGTGTTCAGCTGAGCTGCACGCTGACACCACCTGCACTGAACTGAAATGCACTGAACTGCCGACATGCATCATGTTCAGCTAAAGCCGCAAGCTGTCATGACTCATACCTGAACTGTTACATGGAGTTTTACGTTTTGCACCAGTTTCAACTCAAGTCTATGAACTGTGGTCTGCACCCACTGCTGAACTCTTGACATCTCCTATGGGGGCTGGAGAACTCATGACAAGTGAAAGTCAAGCTGGGAAACGTCACTACCAAACTTTGCAGCCTGGCTGATGTGTCAGCTGACCATGTGATCTTCAGGTGGTGATTCATAACTTCAGTTTAATGATCAATACTATCTTTGCTATGGTAGAACCTCACGCACACTCATTATTCATACATACATGTACAGATCTCACTGACACGTGACCTGCATGGCCGCACACGTTTTTGTTTTATCCTTCATGTACTCGCGTTAGAGCAGTACAGTTTGCTTCTATTTTCTCCATCATGTTCGGTATGGGCACCTGTTGCGTTCCTTTTTGGATGTGTGTTTGTCTTTTTCTTTTCTTTTTCCTCACCTTTTTGGACAAGCCTTGGTGTTGAGAACACGTCTTTCTGGGACTGGACTGACAGCTTCAATTGTTTGTGGTTTCTAGTTTTACCGTCTTGTATACAGTACTATGACTGCTTGTGGTTGTGACAGGCATAGGTGGAGAGTTTGCTGGCATGATGCAGAGAAGGAAGGTAAATGTTTTCTTTGTCCTGGAGACCGAGTGGAAGGGCAGCAAGGCTCACGGTGTTGGAGCAGGATTAAAGCTCTCTTACTTTGGTGTGGATAGCGGAGGAGATGGAGTAGAGGTTGTGTTGAAGGAGGTGTTGACATAGGATGTCGTGGTGGTGTGACATGTGTCTAATGGGGTGATGTGTCTTATGGTTGAAGTATTAAGTCTGATGCTACTGGTTGGGTTCGGATGTTTTGAGTTTTTATTTTTTCTTTCTGGTAGTATTTCCACCTGCAGTACAGATGACGTTTGTGTTATGAGCTTCCATTATTTTCTTTGTAACAGGATGTTTTTTGATTGCCTCCTGTTTCAAAAAGGGGATGGGAGATAAGGAACATACTGTATAGTTAAACACACCATTTCAAATAACTAATTAGATCAACGTTTTAACTCTTCATACAGTGATGAGAGCTGGAAACAGTTATACATTTGATAAAGTTATAAAAGATCATTTTAATAAGTGCCTAAAAACAGGTTGTTGGATAGTAGTTGCTCAACAAGATTCTGAATGTTTGGGGTAATTTATATAGATTTAGTGCTGACTTTTTCTTATTTTTCATTTACAGGTCAAATCTGGACTGCTGATGATCTGTCAGCCCTGTGACAGAACGTGTAAGATAAAATTGTGAATAATTTATATTTGAAAAGGGGAAATGCACTTTACAATCACATGTTTCCACAGCTGTGATGGACAAGCAGAGAAACCTTACCATAACTGGGTTTACATTCCTCCCCTTTTCAGCAGATTAATTAATGTTGAATGAATGCTTAATGTTGCAGTGTAAACAATGAAGGGAAAATCTATTTCCCTGCACCATTTATCTTACAGGTTAACAGGTGGAACATGCAGCAGAGCAGAACTAATCACATTAACTAACAAACTAACCAACTAATCACTAATATATGCCAAGATTTTCTCAATATTTGTTGAAACCTCTCAATTGTTGTTTACACCATATGTTGAAAGGATACATATGATTATTCTTATGCCTGTGAAGTATGACTGTGAGTTTGATCCAGGAGGTCCAGAAAGAATTGAAGGTTGTTGAGATGAATGAGTCAGACAGAATGTGAATGTTTCAGACAGATTAATGTGATTATATATATATGTTTGTGCCTGGTGAATGTGCAGTACAATAGTTGTGTGTTGATAGATTTTTGAGAAAGGTGTACAGGGTTTTCACTACTTTTCTATAGATATAATTTAGTTTTATCAATTTTGATTCTTAGATTTGAACGATAATTAGAAATGTTTTAGAGGATACATTTTAGCTGCACCTTTGTTAAGAAGTATCAGAGTAGCCTAGCGGTGAATTTTACTGATAGGAAATGTTTGTGGTAGCACATTCTGGTACAGAGAATAATATATATAGGAAATGGATGTGAATAAGATAATTGAGTTTGACAGGTTATGGAAGGATTTTTGTGTTTTCTGTTCTGATCAGATTAATCATAGATTTAGTGTTAATTTTTTGATTGTGGTCTTAGCCCTTATCACAGACATCTCTGAACAAGAGTAGTTGAGCTTTTCTCAGATATCGGATTAGTTAACAGAGTAGTGTAGGCTTTTCCCCTCACAGGTGTCTATGATGACGAAGATGAAGAGGCCTGACACCAGTTCTTTGCTAAGGTTAACACATACCAGAAATGGAGCAGAGTATATGCAATGTTTTGAAGTTGTTAAGAGTTGATAAATCAATTTTGGGAAATTTAAGGGTTTTTGAGAAAGTATTGAATTTATAAGGTCTGATTAAAGTCCAGTTGTTTTTTATTGAACGCCTTTTTAAAGGTATTGAATTTAACTTCATTATTCCTGCATATACCCTGTAGAGGCGTGTTTGTTGATAGGAGGGACAGTCCGCTCGGTTCTTTCTTGTTTTTATTTTTATTTGTTCGTCTTTGCATCTATTTTTGTCTTGTTTCTATTTGTTTGTTACATTTGTTTTATTCTTTGTTTTTGTCTGTTTTATTTTTATTCTTTTGTTTAGTTTTTATTACCATTTATATTATTGCTTATTTTATGTGAGGGTTTTATATTCTGGGTGGGTAACTTAGATGTAATATTGCTGTGGGTGGGAATGTTAGAGATTTCCAATGTGTGTCCAGTTTTTAATTGCATTCTCACATAGAACATATAGGATTTTGTTGACATGATGTTTGTCATGTCAAAAGGGGAATTGAAATATATTTCTATCAGTATTACATTACACCCATTATGTTCCATTATTTGTATTCACTTAATTCTGCCTTATAATGTGACACAGGGCAGAACGTTTTTCTCTCGGGCTTTGTTTTCACTAGGGAACAGTTACACGCCTGCACATACACAGACATAACACTGGATGATTGACATACAGAGCTGATAGTTTGTTGACAGAAAGGAGGGTCACGTGGTAGTGTAGGTGGTTCCAGGGCAGTCCCGAAGCAGTCCAAGGCGGTTCCAGGTTCCAGGAGGCGGTGACGACATCCAGGGTTTTATAACCGTGGCCCTGCCTTTGAAGATGTGTGTGTGGACTGTGCTTGGAGTCAGGTCTGTTGGTTGCTGTAAGGTTTATTCTTATAATGTACAATAAACCTGCATAAAAATTGCACATTCGTTTCAGAGCTTCCTTCAACCTTTTGAATTCGTAACAAAGTCATGAAGAGCGCTCCAAGAAATCAGGAAGTCAAAAACTAAATCCTTCAAGTTTGTTCTCATCTCGATGCTTAATGCATTCCTCATTAAAGAATTATCAACCAAAATGGAGCCAGCTGCCAACTAGCATGTGTTTGTTTAGCTGCGGAAACAGCCGAAGTGACAGAAAATAGGTGAACAATGTTGACGTGTGTGGAAAAGTTGTTTGTGATGGAGAACAGTTTGAATTTGTTACTTTGTGTTTATGTTCTAATTTGTTGAGTAAAGTTTGGCAGCAGATAAATGATGACTTCTGTTTTATTATTATTATAGCTGCTTTACTCATTTTGTCTCTTTTATTTAGCGTTTAGCTGCAGATTCATTCTTATATTTCCACCTAAACGTCTTCTAGGAGATTCTACGCTTGTCCCATTCCTCCATATTTGTTGACCTCCACAGACTCCAGCAGACAAATGGAGCTCCATCATGTGACTCCAGTTTCCACATGATGTTTGTCACATTCAGCTGAGTGCTCTGTTTACACACAGTTTGTAGACACATTTCAGAATTACACATGAATATATGTGGAAAACTACCGGAGTCAACTCTTTCACACTGGAGGAGAACATTTTCATGTTTGACTTCATAGTTTGTAATGAGGAGCTTTTAAAGAAACTCCCTCCAAGTCTTCACTGGATGAACATGAAGTGATGAAGCTTTGGATCCATCTTGATCCACAATGATCTCCATGCAGTCCTCTGACTCTGATGTGCAGGTGAAGCTGTGGAAAAAGAGCTGTGAGCTTGTGGGCCTTCAGGAGGCCTGATGCAGCCTGATGGGACCATCACACTGAACAAGTCCACAACCTCCTCCATCATCAGGGACACTGAGGACAACACTGAACCTCTGTCTTCACTGTTTATTCACAAAGTGTCCAACTCTTTTCATACACGTGTCTTTAGAGTTACGTCACCAAAATTCAAGTCATTTAGATTCAGACAGCAACAATTTACAACATAAAGTTTAGAAACAGAAAAATCCCACTGACCATCAACAGGAACATCTGACTCAGTCTGTGGTCCTCCCCCAGAAAATGTTGAATAAAGTAGATGTGATTTCCTGCATTTTGTTGTATTTTAACAGGTTGTTAAACATCTACATTTGTAAACATTTTCATCCTACCCCCCTCCTCCTTGACGGTTCCGACTCTTCTCCTCTGAATTCACTGTCTGACTCCACATGTGAAACCTCCAGGCACCTCCTCCGTCTGTTCATGTCCGTTGCCTGTGGGCTCCTGCCCGCGTACGACTGCCTGGTTAGCTCGGCACTCACCCCCACCACTCTTTAAGGGGCGGAGATTTTTTTTTAAGGTGGAGGCAGATTGTGATATTAACAAGTTGTAAGTGGCTGTTGTGTTTAAAATGAGTGTTTATGTAATTATTTTCAGTTTACATATTCAATATAAG
The DNA here is from genome assembly GCA_038048925.1 of Garcialebias charrua. Taxonomy (NCBI): domain Eukaryota; kingdom Metazoa; phylum Chordata; class Actinopteri; order Cyprinodontiformes; family Rivulidae; genus Garcialebias; species Garcialebias charrua. The sequence goes on from JBBPBX010068272.1 coordinate 6,137, forward strand.
TTTTATTTGTTCAACACAGTCATATTTGTTCATAACTTTATTATTAATAAGCCTGAGTTACCGGATCCAAACAAACAGTTACCGGAACACACCCTGTCAAAATAAGAGTTTCCAGATCCTGTTCCAGCAACAAATTAAGACAGAGTTAAACCAAATCAAGATGGCCGCCACAGCTAATAGAGTTTAGGCCACAGGAAAATAAGTGTCCCTCAGTGAAATGTTTAGATATTTAACTAACAGTTGGTGTGGTAGTAGCTGACAGTAATCCAGAATAAATGTTCAAGTATGAACAGATCAGGTGTAACATCACTTCATCACATGAGCTCATATTTTGGTGAATTCCTTGAAGTTTTCTTGCTCTTTACTTCTGATAGAAACAGATTAGACGTCAGTGTCTTTGGACTGTGTCCAACTTTGGACCAAGTCTCAGGATTTCGTCTCTTTACTTTCCTTCACATTGAACCATTTGTACTTTTCAGCTGGACACACAGAAACAAGAATGAGAGCGTGTGCAGCTGGAAATCCCTCTCCAGCTGCTCCAGCTGTGAATGGACAAACAATAGTTTGTGTGTGTTCATGTTGGAGACGTGTTGCTGGAAGGACGGCCCTGTGCTCCATTTTCAGCTGTTTGCTTCATGTTGGATGAAGAGCAACATGTCTCTCCTTCAAGCTGCTTCAATACATTTAGTCAAACTTCCATCCTGGACTCCTGACTCATTATTTCTGAGGAATTTTATAACAACATCATGAGACGTCACGCTCAGAGTATGTTTTGTAAATAACTCTCAGCTACTACCACCTCAGAGTTAGACTCAACATCTGTAACACTGACTGAGTTAGAGACATTTATGTGTCGTCTGTTGTTATTTAACTGTGGCGGCCATCTTGAATTGGACTGACTCCAAAGTCAAATCAGTTCTAAATGTTCCCACAATGATTACTTTCTGGAAGTTTCCTTAAACTCTGTCCAGTGGTTTTTGAGATATTTTGCTAACAGACAAACAAGATTGACTGCAACAATTATTGCTAAAGTTTTAAGCAAATATTTTGTGCATTGAGTGGCACTTGGAGTATATTTTATGAAATAATCTTGGCTCTATCTCTGTCAAATGTTAGCAAAATATCTGTGAAACTGACTGAATTATAGACATTTCTGTGTTTCTAACATGAGTTTTCTGTTCAACCATCAAGAACTGGGTCGGCTCCAAAACTTAAATCAGTTGTAGACGTACATCCACTGATTATCTCTGGAAAGTTTCATTAAAATATCTTCACTGGTTCATGAGATATTTTGCTAACAGACAGAGTTGAGTTTAAGAATTAAATGTCAGAATTTTAAACCAAGGTCTCAGACAATCTCATGTGTTCACCACCAGAGGGAGACAAACCCTCACAGTCAACCTCACTGACCTTCACAACAACAACAATCTGTCATCAGGAGATTTAAAGGCTTTTCTCAGTCTGGCAGCAACTTGCTCATATTTTTAATCATGTGATGAAACAAGGGCTGCTGGGAAACAGAGTTCTAATAAATAAACAGGAACTTGTGAACATAATGGAAGTAAAATCTATTTTAAGTGACTCAAAGTTCACTGAGTTGTCTGTTTCTGCACCATGTGAGCTGTGGAACCAATAATTGTGAAAATGATGTTTACATCTGTTAAAAACTGTGTTTAAAGCATCAACAGCTGAAATTACTGCATTTTTAATATTCCTATATTTCACCTGAACATTGTGTCATTGCTCAGGAGGAAACTTTCTGAAATAGTGACACTTAAAAAAAAACAAAGAATTAGACTTTATAAATGTGTTTATTATTTAATTATTTAATAGAGAAATTTGACAATTAAAAGTAAAAGCTGATTTAATACATTATTAATTTGAAGTTTTTCTAAATCATCAACCAAAGAAAAGCACATTTCAGCTGAAATCAGCCGATGTTGAAAAAGCTCAAGAAAATAATGAAGTGTGTTTAAAAATAAATGTTACAGCTAAAATGTAAACACATCTTTGGAGCTATTTCCTTATTTATTATTCAACTTTGAAGTCATTTCTGCTGAGGCCATTCTCTTTAAATAAAGACTTTCTGTGAGCTGCTAGCTCTCAGAGTGTGTGTTAGGGATGACTCTCAGCTAACATCTGGTTTTTGCTCAACATCTGTAAAACTGACTCGGTGTTTGTGTTTTCTAATCTCAATTATCAGATTAACTCCTACATTTAATCTGTTGTACGTGTACATTCAATTACTTTCTGACAGTTTCATTAAAATACATTTACTGGTACATGAGATATTTTACTAACAGACACACAGGCAGGCTAATATGAGTGCCAGACTTTGGTGGTGGTGGTGCTAAACAGTTCATAGTAACACAGCAGAGGTGTTTGTCCCTTGTTGATGTGAATCTTTAGGTTTGAATCCTCTTTATTTGTCTCTAAGTTGATGGAAGCATCAAAGTGATGCATGTAGAACAGAAACTAAAGGTTCTCACATGTTCTCAGTCTCCAAGAGCAGCTGCACAACCTGAACATGTGCAGCTGCTCTGCTCCCAGTCCTTTGTTGCAAGTCTCAAGAGTTCAAGAGTTTGATTCTCATCATTCCACAACATGACATGCATGAGGAGGAACCAAACAGTTCCTGAGCTCCACTTATGTCAGCATTTAAGAAGTAAAGAAGAAAATAAAACTTTATAACTTGATGTTGATTTATTTTCTCACACTTCACCTGCTTCTCTTTACTGCTGCCAGAAAGGAGAATGATGAAGTGATGTTGTTTAGAAGAAAATGTCTCGCTCACTTTTCTTCATGTCACTGCCACAAGTGACAGCAGCTCTCTGCATGTGCTGCATCACTTGATTGATGTGACAGGAGGAAAGGAGAGGTGTTTGTGAACTCTTCAGAGTGAGCTCTCGTCCAGTGCTCCCTCAGCAGGAGCTCGAAGTCTTCCTTCTTCTCTTCTCCTCCATCCTGTTGGAAGCTGCAGACTATTGACTTCAGCTCACATGTTCAAAAACATGCATGTTAGGCTCACATGTTCAAAAACATGCATGTTAGGCTGCCTTCAGGCCCAGGAGGAGCATGCAGAGAGATGTGTGCTCTCAACGGGGTTTGCCTGCTTAAATAAAGCTTCATGAATAAATCAATAGTTTGATCACATTTCAGTCAGTTTGACATGAACACACATGACATCATGTTTTATTTCTGGTTGTGGGCTTCTGTGTCTGAGAGTCTTTCTAATGGAAACAGGATCAATTCTCTTCAAGTTCCTGTCACATGCAGTTTTCATGATAAACACTAAAGCATTCATGGAAAGAGAACATTACTGATGTATGGCAGAATCAATTCACGCAGCTCACATGAACAGTTGTGGAGATATTTGCATGTGCAGGAACGGAGAGATGACAACGCCTGCATGGAAACACATCATTGCTACAACAGCTAACACAGACAGGAGCACAGAGTCTGATGTTTCTTTACATTATTCACAGTCACTATTAAAGAAAGATGAAGAAGAGTCACATCTTGTAGAAACAAAGATTTTGAAAGACTTCTTCCTCTTTGTTGTCACTTCCTGTTTCACTCCGGCCATGCCATGGAACTAATTCATGGATATTATGCAGAATTTATTCTATATTAACATGTTCTTCCTCTTTTTGTGTTCGTGCATGTCACAGGCATTTGAAGGTCCAGTTTCTTAGGTCCACCTGTAGAATCCAGTCCAACAGTGGTGCTGCTGGGAGGTGGACTGGTCTCCAGTTTGAATTAAATTCACAGTTTGAGCTCAAAGCTCACACAGAAGAAGTGTATTCTAGTCAGAGGGTTTCTAACATTCAGAGCCTCGTGTGTGTAAAGTGTTGTCTTAGTAGCAGAAAGCCTCTGGTCCTGCTCCAGTGGGCCGTCCAGAACAAACACCAGTGGATGGAGACACGTCCAACACTGTGGACAGAGTGGACGTCAGAAAGTGTGTGGAGGTTTGAAAGCAGAGCTGTTGTGTTGCTCTGGATCAAAAGCTTCAGCTCCAGCTGCTCTGTTCAAATGGAAACACTAAATGCTTCATTTGATCATTTCTCTGTCCACTTCTTCATTTTCAGCCTGTTCTCTGCTTCACTCTTGTTGCTCTATTTGCAGCCTCTTCAGTGGATTCTTGCTGCGGTCATGTGATCACTGTGCAGGATCAATCACCTCCAGGATCATTGGTTCAACAAGTCAGTAGAGATGATAGAAGAACCAGCAGATGTTCAGTGGAAACGTTTCACCTGCTGTCACAATGTGTTTCTATTAGAACCTTCAAGTGGACGCATTAGAGCAGACAGGAGAAAGAAAACATGTCTCCTGTTCCTGCAGATGTTCAGCACACAAACATCTGGCTGCACACTCCCAAACCTTGGTTCTGGTGAGTTCTGTTCACAGAACCTGCTCCGTATCTCAGCTCCAAACATTCCACTAACACCCCTCACAACACCAAGAAGAGGTCAGAGGTCAGGGAAGAAGACATCCAGGAAGATGTTCCTTTGAACTCATCAACATCTGGCTCACAAGAAGCCCACATGGTTCATCAACATCTGGCTCACAAGAAGCCCACATGGTTCATCAACATCTGGCTCACAAGAAGCCCACATGGTTCATCAACATCTGGCTCACAAGAAGCCCACATGGTTCATCAACATCTGGCTCACAAGAAGCCCACATGGTTCATCAACATCTGGCTCACAAGAAGCCCACATGGTTCATCAACATCTGGCTCACAAGAAGCCCACATGGTTCATCAACATCTGGCTCACAAGAAGCCCACATGGTTCATCAACATCTGGCTCACAAGAAGCCCACATGGTTCATCAACATCTGGCTCACAAGAAGCCCACATGGTTCATCAACATCTGGCTCACAAGAAGCCCACATGGTTCATCAACATCTGGCTCACAAGAAGCCCACATGGTTCATCAACATCTGGCTCACAAGAAGCCCACATGGTTCATCAACATCTGGCTCACAAGAAGCCCACATGGTTCATCAACATCTGGCTCACAAGAAGCCCACATGGTTCATCAACATCTGGCTCACAAGAAGCCCACATGGTTCATCAACATCTGGCTCACAAGAAGCCCACATGGTTCATCAACATCTGGCTCACAAGAAGCCCACATGGTTCATCAACATCTGGCTCACAAGAAGCCCACATGGTTCATCAACATCTGGCTCACAAGAAGCCCACATGGTTCCAGCAGACGTCTGGGAGAAGTTGGACTGTGAGCAGTTCAAGTGGAACAAGAGTTGGAGCTGAAGTCCAGCAGCTTTTGGACCAACTCAGCTGTTTTCTATCAGAACCCTTCCTTCCTTCCTTCCTTCCTTCCTTCCTTCCTTCCTTCCTTCCTTCCTTCCTTCCTTCCTTCCTTCCTTCCTTCCTTCCTTCCTTCCTTCCTTCCTTCCTTCCTTCCTTCCTTCCTTCCTTCCTTCCTTCCTT
>JBBPBX010068273.1:0-12816 GCA_038048925.1 Garcialebias charrua
ATATACAGGTAGTCCCCGATTTACGAGCGCTCTGATCTGCGAGGTTCCAGACTTACGAGCTGCACATTTTTGGAAAAAACGAAAAAAATACTGAGTTTTCATGTGTTTTTTCACTTCAGTTAGCAAGTTAAGCATATAAACACACGTTTCCGATCATTTTTATGCACTCAAAAGTAGTTTTTAGATGAAAATAGAGTGTTTTTAGGTGCGCTAGCGAAAACCGTTCCAATTTACGAGCGGATTTCCGGATTTACGAGCGAAATGGCGGCCGTTCCAAATTACGAGATTTCCGGTTTACGAGCGCCTCGTTGTGACGGATCTCGCTCGTAAATCGGGGACTACCTGTATTTGTTTAAAAGTCAGAGCTGCTCTCGTTGTTTGTCCTGACCCGGTGTTTCCACATTAAGTTCCTCAAACAAAACGAGCAGCTCCTTACTGTCCGAGTCTCGGCTTACGTTTAAATATCACCCTGCGAGTCGGGAGGATTTGAGTTTGTTCTCACATTAGAGGATCAAGTTTTAGTGAAGGCGGCTCCTAAGATCAGAGACGCGTCTGACAGAAGGGCAGCAGCATCAGAGCAAACGAGGATGACCCAACGACCCGAGGCAGTGGATAAAAATAAAAACACCTCCATGAGTCAACTACCCTGTGAGGATCCGTGTCTGCAGACTCCCGTTAACGTGACGTCAGAAAGGGCACGTTAAATCTGTTCACAAACTTCTCCCGACTATCCACAGCCTTGTTAAACGAGCTGGTGATATTTACAATATTTAGAAAAATATATATAAACTGTATTTTCCGGAATATAGGTTGCGGCTTTTTATCATTTTTGCATGCCCTGCGACCTATATTCAGGTGTGACCTATTTATGGCTTTTTATAAAATAAGCCGATTTGTAATCATTTATTAACAAAAATTAAACTGAGACACACTTTTACAATAATGTCAGCTAACAAATGTATTTTTTTATGCGTTTGTAACAATATAGGGGCGGTAAGGTATTTAAACACTTACAGGGCCACCATTATTGTAATGATATAAGAGTTATTGGTCAGTTTACTGACTTCCCTATATTTTTAGATGCGCAGGTCTGAGCAGACTTTATCTGCACAAACTTGCCACCAATTTGCGAGTTCATCCTTTTTCCGGTATTAAATTGCTTTTACTGTAATTAGGAAAAATGTAATTTCACGAGAGACTTCAATTTATGTTGGTCTACCAGAAAATAGACCTTTTATTGAAACTATCACAAAAATTACATTAAACATTTGTATCGATATTAGCTCTGATTTAATAACTACGTTGACAAGAATTCAAATTAAAACAAACAGACAGTTAGGAACTTTACTGTTGGCACATTACTTGACAGATTAATAGCTTATGAAAAATAAGAAATAGGAGGAAGAAATAAAGTGAAAGCTAAGTTAACCGAAGTTGATTATTTTGAGCAGACAGGGTGGCACTTTTTCCCCACCCGAGCAGACTGCTGGGCTCCCGCACGTTTAAACACACCACGGCTCGTTACCTGTTGACGGTTCGTCTCTTGGAGATAAGAGTGGAGAAGTGTCTGGACACACACGTGGATGGGTTTGTCCAACGGCCGTCCAGTTGAAACTTCAGCGTGTGTGGCTGATTCACGATACGAGGAAACTCGCCTCCCTCGGCAGGGAACAAAGGTCAAGCGCGCGGACTGATTTTCAAAATAAAACTTCCGAAAACAAATTCTTCCAGAAGATGAGTGAATGAGTTACAGTAAGCTTTACTGTAACACCAGCTGAAACGTGGGTCTAATTGACACAATGACCGGAACGTCTCCAGCTTTCCCAGAGAAGAAACCAAGTTCTTAGGATGTTCTTCCCTCCGACTCCAAAGTCAAAATAGGAAGTGCACCTTTATATGGGAGGCGGGGTCTGACCCACCTCCTTAATAACTATTGGCTGGTTTAACAAAATAAGAGATGGATATTTCATCTGATAGGCAGAACTGTCTCTGACGGACAACAGGAAAACTGTTTACAGAATCGGCCAGATGGCCTGCTTGTGAGCACAGAGAATATTATGGCTAACTTCACAGACAAAACAGAGAAGGAAGTTGCAAGTTAAAAGTTTACCCTGAACTGTGCCATGATATTGAAGCCTGCTTGCTCTGCAGAAATAAACCAGCAGAAGGGTCAAACTCATGCAAGTAACAGATCATCATTGAAATGACAAAAATATACTGTAGATCAATTCTGAATTAACACACATTAAAGAGAAAGTTCAATCTGATTAATTAGTGCCCATTAATTCAAAATAATTGTAAAAAATATAGTGTCCATTTGTCTCCTTGAGAGTTTCAAGAAGGTGTAACACTGAGAGTTTCAGAGAGATGCAGAGAGGTGTACTTGAAGGTCAAGCCTACAATATCAGAGATGAGGTGTATCACTACACGTTTATCCTGCTAAAATTATTCATTTATTAAAGAAAAGTTCAGCTCAGACACATATTTGCTATAATTTTTATCAAACAAATAATTGTTTTTAAGTGTTAATCTTCTTAAAAGCCTTGCTGTGCGCTCCTGTGGCAGACATTTGCAGCAGAGCTAAACACGGTCCACATTTTGACGTAGGTGCGACCTATATTCGGGTGCGACCTATATATGGATTTTTTCCAATTCTTTGGCAATAATTGGACAATGCGACCTATACTCCGGTGCGACCTATATTCAGGAAATACGGTATATATATATTTTTTGATGTTTTACTAAAGTAAAACCTCAAATCTTTTGACTTGTGACCTCCACACATTAAAGAGTTGTGACCACACAAATCCTAACCCGGACGTCACAAGCAGTAAAAATCAGAGATGGGAAGTGGTCTAAAACTAAAAGGGATCAAATTTAACAGTAAATGTGAAAGTCACAAACATTTTTTTTTATAAACACCGGCTCCTGAAAATGACAGGCTGAATTATTCCCTGATCACCCCCCCCTCCTCCTCCCCATCCATCAAGGTGCTTTTTATCAACACAACATCCACCACAGAGAAACTAAATCAACTCTGATCACCTCAGTATCTGCCATCAGTTTATTTTGAAAGGGTTAAAAAGTGGAAACTGTGTTCATGGGTGAACTCAACTGCAACTTTAAATCATAAAGTGGCAGCTGAAATTCATGTTGACTCGTTCAGATGTTTAGAAACCTGGATCAGCTGGAGAGTCCGAGTCCTTTCACTCCCGTAAACGATGACCTGAGCTCACCTTTGGACAGCAGACTCTCCTCACTGGTAACACCTGAACGGACATGTGTGTGTGTGCGTGTGTGTGTGTGAGGCGCTACCTCAGCCAGCAGGGTGGAGATGATGTGCAGAGGAGCCTGGTGGATGGAGTCGTCCTGCAGCGGAGAGGTCAGAGCCATGTCCACCAGCGCTCGGATCTCCTTCAGAACCACGTCCCAGCGGCTCGGGTTGTTCAGTACCTTACGGTACTTGTAGATCTTTTTCTGCAGGAGACACGGCGGGGTCATTAATGACGCAAAAATAACACAAATCAACGCCAGCAGTGGCTCAGAGTGTGGCCTTCAGCTTGACGGGGGTTATAACTTGACACCACAGGAAGTTACTGAGGGTTCTGGTTCTGTGAAGCTCCTCAGCGGTTGTTCGGAGCGCCGTGTGGCTCTGGTGTCAGCAGGCTAAAGGTCAGCTTGGTGAGCAGAGGGCGTCGGGGTGTGAAACAAATAAATTAAAAGTTAAAGAGAAACGTTACCTTCCACTGCAGAGAGTGAAACCACTGATCCCTCAGGTAGCTGTTGGCAGCCTGCACAAACACAAACAAGTTTCACTTTTAAAGTAAACATTAATTTAACAGCATCAGAAACAACTGAACTCATTTATGAAACTTTAAAGATGGGTCTCTTAGTCGTCCTCCAAGTGTCTCTGCTGTCATCACTTTCTCATTCTGGTACTTTTACACAGCAAAAAACATAAACTCATAAAAAGTTAAAGAAACAAAACTTTAATTCCCTTCACTTCACGAATGAGATTTAAGGTTTTATTCCACTTCTGCATTTGTCACTTTCTTGTTTTTAATAAATAAACTGAGAACAAAATGACCACCATCCTCAGAGATGTGTGTTGAGCCCTCTCCTGTTCACTCTGCTCACGTGTGATTGTGCACCCACTCATCCAGGCTGTCACATTGTAAAGCTTGCAGATGATACAGCTGTGGTGGGATGCATCAAAAACAACCATGAGTCCAGCTACAGGCAGGAGGTGGAACACCTGGAGAGCTGGTGCAAAGAGAATAACCTTCACATCAATGTGAAGAAGACAAAGGAGATGTCTAAAAAAGCTAAGTCTGGTCCTCTGGTGTCCAGAGGACCAGACTTAGCTTTTTTAGATTTTTCTACCTGGATTATTGAGCATGCATCAGAGTACAAAGGAGATGATTGTAAACTTCAGAAGGACCAAATAGACCTACACTCCCCTGAACATAAGAGGATCTGCAGTGGAAGTGGTCTCCAGCTACAAGTACTTGGGTGTACACATGAATGATAACCTCAGCTGGAGCAACAACACCACCAGCCTGATCAAGAAAGCTCATCAGAGACTCTACTTCCTCAGACGGCTGAGATGAGCTGGTCTGAGAAGCTCAGTCCTCACCTCCTTCTACAGGTGTGCAGTGGAGAGCATCCTGTGCTCCAGCATCAATGTGTGGCATGGAGGCTGCACAGTTGCAGAGAGGAAAGCTCTGCAGAGAGTGGTGAAGGCTGCACAGAAGATGTTGGAGTCAGTCTCCCCACCATCACAGACATTTACACCTCCAGATGCAGGAAGAGAGCCACCTGCATCATGAAGGACCCCACTCACCCAACACACCCACTCTTTGCCCCCCTCCCATCAGGCAGGAGGGGTTTCATTAAGTGTTGAACCACTACTAGACTGAGGAACAGCTTCTACCCTGAGGCTGTTAAGACTCATGAATATCTAACCAGAATCACTGTGAAAAAAATCACATGTTGCTGCTGATTGGTTTCATGTTGATGTGTTCATTCGTGCTCATCTGCTCACACAGACTCATGTTCGTGCTGCTGTTCGGTGTATTGTCTTTATGCTACTACATGTAGTGCTTAGTGTATTGTTTAGTTGATGTTTTTCTTAGTTCATTTCTTAGACATTATTACTGTTTTTCTTTTATATTTTATTGTTGGATGTAACTGGGACCCTGTGTACATAATCTCATTCCACCACATGTACCACATGAGATGCGAATGAAAAATAAATCTCTGACTCTGAACACAAACAGACCTCTAGTTAGAAAATCAAAATTACAGTGGTTTTCACCCAATAAGTCACAGTTTTTTGCATAATTTGCATGCCCTGCAACTTATATGCCAAAGCGACGTACCGGTATTTATGTTTTCCCCATATTTATAAACCAATGTTTGGCTGAGATATAACCGTTTGCATTTATTCTGACTGAAAGTATTGAACACTACCATTTTCAGCTGCTAGACGTCAGTCAAGCAGTATGACATGCTGTTGTATCATGTAATAGGTAAAAGTGGCTATTAAAGCTTAAAGGTTCAGTACATTTTGAACAGAGACACGTTTCTGGTCCCTACTCACTCAGAGCCATATACAGTACAGCAAACCCTCGACCTACGTCACCCGCGACCTACGGCAACTCAGACTTACGATTTTATCATATTTAATAAAAATATGATAAAAAAATTAAAAAAAAATTGTTTTTTTTTTTTAATGTTATTAATTTCATGTGTATAGCACTTTGTTGCAGCTGTGGTTGTTTTAAATGGCTTTATAAATAAAGTATAATTATTAATATTTCGTTTTTAATTACAATTTGATCGTATTTACGCAACTTCCGGTCGTTTCCGGTCGCCATTTTACTACAGTACTGCGGTCAATGGAGCTCTAGACGCTCCTGTCAGCTGGCTTTAGAGGACCGTGTGTCCGTTCAGGGTTGCCTCATACGGATAAATTTGCTGGAAACACTCGGTCAACTCTGTGGACGTCTCAGGCCCGGAGGAGCAGCCGCCGATCGCCCAGTGATCGCTCTAACAACGCCGCCCGACATGCTAACGACAGCAGCTAACAGAGCAGCTAACACAGGCGAAGACACCGAGCCGACATGCCGCGGAGGGGCCATCTGCGGCCGGGAGCTCGCCGCAAATGTCCGCCTGGCAGTCGGGGGACACCGAGCTAACGCGGAGATACAAAGCCGACAGCCTTTTTGAATGAACTGACATGCTAACCATTGCTGCTAATGGCGGGGCCTAACCGTAGCTAACGCCGAGCAGTTGTTTTGGATGGAGAAACATCGCGGAGAAACGGCTTTCAGTAAGTTTTTTTTTTTCTGGCTCCAAATGTATGAAGTTAAGAAGCTAACAGTCATTCTTTTAAACAGTTTTGACCACGTGTGTGCGTGTGGAGCGTAAGGAAGCTGGGGGAGCTCGGACGGGTGCGAGCTGATGCTAAAAGACGAAGGCAGGCTTTGACCAGCTCAAAGTAAGACATTATATTTTTTATTTATTGTACAGTACAGTACTGTATTCATTTACTGTACAGTTCTGTGCATGTTCATGGCCTAGTATGTCTGCTTGTTCAGTCTCATGCCATTAAATATGTGTGCGGCGCTCCGTTAGTGGTATAGCCGCGACCTATGTCAGAAACGCGGACCTACGACAGGCAGGTGTTTTTGGTCCGCGAGGTACGACAAAATCGACCTAAGTCACACACGTAGGTCCCAATCCCTGACGTAACTCGAGGGCTTCCTGTATGACTCCGCTCCACCTCACTCGCGCAGCAGCCTGGAATGCTCCGCCTCCTCTACATGTCCCGTTTCAGCGCTGCAAAGTTCTGTGATTTTGTGTTAATAAAACCTTCTAAAAATAAAATAAAAACATGGACCACTGGTCCAGCAAAACAAAAACACCCTGAAACCTGCAGAGCTTCACACAGCCACGTTGGACATGATTTAATTCGCTCGTGACAAATTGATCCACTTCCTCATTTCTGTCAGTGCAGGTCTGGAGGGGAAGAAGCGATCACTTGACTTTTGGCAAAAAAAAACAAAATAAAAGTTCAGAGCAGGGATGAAGAAGGGATATTTAATACATTTGTGTCACATACAAAACAGTTTTGCATCGCTTTGAAATTATTTCAACAAGAACCTGCGCGGCCGCTGCTCGCTGCGGCTGACAGGGCGCGCGCAGGCTGACAGGGGGGGCGTGGGTTAGGGGGTGAAAAGTAAGAAGCTCTGTTTTTATTGGCTGGTAGTAAACTCTGTTTTTATTGGCTGGTTAACCGCGGGGCGCTTTGGCTTTTTATAAATGCTTTTATTACCACCGGGAGACGCCAGAGGACTATAGTTTTTTTTAAGAGATTACATGTCAAAGATCAATGTATCAGGAGATAAGGGCAGAGTGAAGAAATATGTTTAAAAAATAAACTACATACCCCAGCTTTAAGTATGTAACTTATTTTTTAAACATATTTCTTCACTCTGCCACTATCTCCTGATAGATTGATGTTTGACCGGTAATCTCTGAAAAAAACTTTAGTCCTCTGGCGTCTCCCGGTGGTAATAAAAGCATTTATAAAAACCAAAGCGCCCCGCGGTTAACCAGCCAATAAAAACAGAGCTTCTAACTTCTCACGCTCCTAACCCACGTCCCCCCCCAACCCACGCCCCCAGCCTGTCAGCCCGCAGCGAGCCCGCAGCGAGCCCGCAGCGAGCCCGCAGCGGCCGCGCAGGTTCTCGTTGAAATAATTGCAAAGCGATGCAAAACTGTTTTGTATGTGACACAAATGTATTAAATTCCCCTTCTTCATCCCTGCTCTGGACTTTTCTTTTGTTTTTTTGCCAAAAGTCAAGTGATCGCTTCATCCTCCGCTCAGTCATGACAGAAACATTCAGGAAATGAATGAATTTGTCACGAGCTAATTAAAATCGGGTTCAACGTGGCTGCCGAGGCTCTGCAGATTTGCTGGTGTTCTGGTGTGCTGGACCCTGTTTTTATTTTATTTTTTAGAACGTTTTATTAACATATAAACACAGAAATTCGGAGCAGCTGTGAGAGGACATGAGTGGAGGCGGAGTTAAGGAAACTGAGCTGATTTACAACAAGAGTGACGGGGAACAGAGCCATATATGGCTTTGAGGGGGAGGGAGCAGAATGCTTTTCCCTGTTGTGAAAATTTTTCTAAGTGCCAGCATATTCCAGAAACTGCAGAATGCAGCTTTAATGACACAATCAACTTGCCATAGCCTGCCACCATCATCTGCCAGGAGCAACCATCAAATCAGCTGCATTTTGCTGCACCGTCCCGGCAAAATGCAGCTGATTTGACCACTGAAGTAAAAGCTCAACTGAGACACACCTTCGCTATAATGTCAGCAAACAATTTATTTTTAGGTGTTTATTAGGGGTGTAACGGTACGCTAAAATCACATTTCGGTTCGGTTCAACTACAAGGAGGGCTCGGTTCGGTTTATTTTCGGTACAAAAAAAAAAAAAGGACAAAATAAAGACTTACAAAATGTTTATTTTGAAAATATGCCAAAAATACGTTTGTACTGTACAGTATTGTAGTAATAAATAAAAGTGACCCATTTGGATGATATTTTAAATAAACAGCACTCTACAATAAAACTATTTTAACAATAATAAAAATCTTAATAAATACAATAACAGTCAGAACAATAAGCAGCAACAGACTGTTTACAATCTAACTAATCAAGTTTTTGTCCAGTAGCATCAGTGTGGCTGTATTTGTCCTCATTACTGTACTCACAACCTCTTCTTGGTGGGACAGGTGCTGGAAAAGTTCAGAGTTCAGTTCAGTCATCACACACTTCTTAGCTGCAGGTGATCTCTGGTGGATGTCTGTCCCAGACTGGAAATAAAACACAATAAAAAAAAAAGTTAATAAGATTATGATTTTGAATAAAAAAGATTATTTAGATAATTTTGATTTGATGTTTATTCATTCATTTTAAAAGAACAATACAAAACAGTTTCATCAGATACAAGAATACAAGTAGGATAAAATGAAAGGAGCAGAAAGAAGATGAAATCTTATTATATCTGCCCCTTATTTCACAGTTTGTTCAAACAATGATAACCTTCAAACTACATCACAAAATGAATAACTCTACTTAATTTTTCTAACTGTAATACACAAACTACATCACAAAATGAATAACTACTTAATTTTTCTAACTGTAATACACAAACACACTAAGCTACATCATATATAGTTTTTGAGCAAGTCCTTTTTGACCTTTTTCTTAAATGTATACATTGATTTTGCATTTTTAACATCACTCTCCAGAACATTCCACAGATAATATAATAAAAGAACAATACCTCTTCTTGAACGGTTGAATCTCTCACTCATCATTAGGGCAGGGCTTTGCTCCAGGTCTTGTTATCAGTTTTAGTTTTTTCATAAAGTTCTGCACTTTTTGAGTGATGGGTGTTCGTAGCGAGGATCAATAACTTTAAAGCCTGCGCATAATAACAACATTCAGACAGAGATTCAGATATTTAAAAACTCACAGTTTGTGTTATTGCTCTGGACTGATATGATTTACCTGATAAAAGTAGTTTAAATGCAGCTGTTCTTATTAGCGCTGTTGCAAGCTGCTCGTTCACATTCCGATGACGTAGTTTCAAGCGCGTTCACGTGAGACGTGTTGCTGCTGCAGAGCCAGTCTCTTCATGAAACAACAGTCCACACACACAGCTTTGAATGTGCGCGCCGCTCGTCTTTTAACAAGAAACGTTCCCCAAACAGGAGACCGCAGTGAGAAGCTAACGGCTAAAGGCTGAGCGAGCTGCGCGTGCTTCGCGATAATAGCTCCGTGCTGAAACGCACCCAGGAAATTTTGTTCCGTGGCGCATATATTAACGTTCAATGAGTGAAAAAATAACCGAAACGGTACGCAGGTGGACCGAACCGAACGTGCCGAACCGAAACGGTTCGGTACACCCACTTGAACCGTTACATGCCTACTAAATCATGCCTACTAAATATCAATCAATATGGTAAAAAAAACTGTAAAGTCTGTTTTATTTTGAGTTAAAGGTTAATGCACTATGGTAGACTGAAATCTATTTACTTTTGTATTTATATATTTTGAATTATTTGTCTGATGGACTGGAGACCTGTCCAGATGTCCCCCGACTCTCGCACAGTGATGGCTGGACATGGACACCAGTGACCCCTGAGACTTGAAAAGGAAGAAGTGGTTAAAGATGATGGATGGATGAATTATTTGTTCCTTTTATTTATTGGTTTAGAGAAATCCAAGCAACTAAGCTAACCTACAGTAATACTGGTAATTTAAGTTACAGAATTTTATGCACTCCTGTATTATTTGTTCCTATTTTGGTATCAATATCAAACGATGCAAAAAAATTGATACAGTAAGGAACCTAAAATTATTGTTTTAAATAAATATTCCATTTTTTTACATTGTTGTTTAATCTTTTCAGCTTGTCAGTTACATAACAGAAACTAAATTTATGATCATTTCAATAGAAAAATCGTTTCTGAATAAAAAAAAAAATCAATATTGAACCGTGACACCAAAAATCGGAATCGAATCGATTCACCAGACACAGAGATTCGCACCCTAGTTATCAGCTTTTGAAAATGTAGCTGATTTGACCATCGAAGTGCATTTATTAAGGAAAGTTAGACTGACACACACCTTTACTATAATTTTGAGCTAACAAATAATTGTAAGTGATAATCTTGTTAAATTCTTGTTAAAATCCTCCCGTGCACGCTCCTGCAGCCACCATTTGGCAGCCAATCAATTTTTGGTTTGACACCGGCCCACATTTCTAGGTCGTTAGCGGTGATGCATGCGCGTAGCCAGGGGTGGTTCGCGCTGGGTTCGAACGAACCGCCCACTTTGCCTATGAAGTCCCATCTAGTCATTCTATGAGGGGCGGTTCGTTTATAATAAATGTGGAGCTTGAAATACATACACGTCCTATAGCTCACTGGGAACGCATTGTGCCGTTAGCTGCTCCTAACCTTATCTAGACCTCATGGGTTTGATTCCCACAAGGTATGACTTTTTTTATTTATTATTTAATTCATTCCAGATTTAAAAAACACAAGAAAACTATTTACAAAACAACAAGAAATAAAACAATACATGAAATGAAAGGAAGCAGAAGAAGGAAATAATCTTCATCTGCCCCTTCTCAAACTAATTTTTTTTTTCAAACACTCTTTTATTGGATAAAAAAAGTAGAATGTGTTAACAGGCATATTAACTCCTTTTTTTTATCCAATAAAAAACAAACGTAAAATTAGTTATTTGAATCGAGTGTTTGAAGAAAAAAAATTAGTTTGAGAAGGGGCAGATTATATAATAAGATTATTTTCTTCTTCTGCTTCCTTTCATTTCATGTATTGCTTTATTTCTTGTTGTTTTGTAAATAGTTTTCTTGTGTTTTTTTAATCTGGAATGAATTAAAAAAATAAATAAAAATAAAACGTTGTCCCATGTGGGAATTGAACCAATAAGGTTCGGAACGACGAGCCAACGCTCTTCTCACTGAGCTATCGAGGCATGCTTGTCTGACAAGGTCCAGATTTATTTTAAACGAACCGCCCCTCATGAAATTCTGGCTATGCCTCTGTGATGCATAATAGATGTGACGTTAACGGTAAAGTGATGTATTTACCGGTATGTATTTTTCCACTTTATTAGACATATTTGGACTGATGCGAGTTATAGGGTGGTGCAACGCTTACGGCGGAAAATACAGTAAACGCGACTAATTTACACACACACAAAAAAAAGTCAATAAAATTGCTACATTACCAGGAACATGACAATTTTTCTAAATAGGGTAACTACAAACAAAAGAAAACAAAGTTAAACAGAAAAAGAGAAAACTTTTTTTAAAATAAGATGTGTGTCTTTAAAGCTGCTATATGTAACTTTTCTAACAATATATTTTTAACATATTTCTTCACTCTGTCACTAGATTGATGTTAGAGAGGTAATCTCTGAAAAAAACTAAAAAAAAATATTGTCCCCTTGCTTCTCCAGGTGGTAAATAAGCATTTCTAAAAAGAAAAAGTGACCCGCCATTTTCCAGCCAATAAAAACAAAGTTTGTAACCAGCCAATAAAAACCGAGCTTGAATTTGAATCAGCCAATAAAAACAGAGCTTGAATTCAAATTTCAACAGACCACAAGGGGGCAGAGCCATATATGGCTCTGAGGGGGAGGGATCAGAATGCTTTGCTTGTTGAAATTTTTTCTAAGTGCTGCTGTTCTACAGAAACTGCAGACTGAACCTTTAAGAAAACAAACGAGTGAAACTTTTAAAACAACGAGCGGTTTCCTGTGAGTTTCCGGTGTGAAACAAACTTGCAGATCTCTCACGGCCGCAGATTAAACATTTTATTACTGATAACTCAGAACTATCGGAGCGGTTCTGCTCCACGTCGGACTCAGAAGAACTGGATTCAGCAGCGTTTAACGGCACAGAAAGCTGTAAACACAACCTGCCATCTCAGAGGAAGACTGCTGCTGCTCGTCATCCTCCTGCTTCCTGTGTGGACTTACTCCACGCTGTCGTGTTTGGAGACGGTGAAATGACTGATCGAACGACCGGCGAGCTGCTGCGGCGCTGAGAGGAGGAGGTGTCCACGATGATGCGTGTTCAACATGACGTGTGCGGTGTCCAGTCAGACACTATGTTCATTGATTTATTCCCAACAAGATAAAAACTGAACCCTCCAACTTTTGGTTTGATAAATTTTCTTTAAAACAGGATTCACTT